>CAUYPK010059048.1:0-91053 GCA_963574355.1 Loris lydekkerianus | reverse complement strand
TGCTGGTGGGACTGCAAACTAGTACAACCTTTCTGGAAGGAAGTATGGAGAAACCTCAAAGCACTCAAGCTAGACCTCCCATTTGATCCTGCAATCCCATTACTGGGCATCTACCCAGAAGGAAAAAAATCCTTTTATCATGAGGACACTTGTACTAGACTGTTTATTGCAGCCCAATTTACAATCGCCAAAATGTGGAAACAGCCTAAATGCCCACCAACCCAGGAATGGATTAACAAGCTGTGGTATATATATACCAGGGAATACTATTCAGCCATTAAAAAAAATGGAGACTTTACATCCTTCGTATTCACCTGGATGGAAGTAGAAGACATTATTCTTAGTAAAGCATCACAAGAATGGAGAAGCATGAATCCTATGTACTCAATTTTGATACGAGGATAATTAATGACAATTAAGGTCATGGGGGGGAGGAAAAGCAGAGAGAGGGACAAAGGGAGAGGGGTGGGGCCTTGATGTGTGCCACACCTTCTGAGGCAAGACATGATCGCAAGAGGTACTCTACCTAACAAATGCAATCAGTGTAACCTGGCTTATTGTACCCTCAATGAATCCCCAACAATAAAAAAAAAAAAAAAAGAAGAAGAAGAAGAAGTAGCCAGGCATTGTGGGGAGCGCCTGTAGTCTCAGCTACTTGGGAGGCTGAGGCAAGAGGATCGCTTGAGCCTAAGAGTTTATTGTGAGCTATGACGCCACAGCACTCTACCCAGGGTAACAAATGAAACTCTGACTCAAAAAAAGAAAAAATTCTTTGGCCTGGTTCACCTACTGTCAAGAAAGCAAAGAATTATGACACGCATCAGATTAATGAAATATAAATACTTTAGAAAAAAGAAAATATATGAAGTATAAATTGCTAGAAGTGTGAATGAGCATTTTTGAGTTTGATAAATATTACCAAGTTTCTCTCCATACAGACTATGACCATACTGCCACCATCATGGCATGAGAATACCCATTTCCCTATGCTGTTGCAAATTCCATTTCTTTTTCTTTTTTTTTTTTCAAATTCCACTTCTTCTTTTTCCAACTATTGCTTTGTGTTTTCCATTATAGTTTTCCAGTATAAAATTGGATAGAAGTTGTGATTGTAGATGTCTTTATAGTCTTGAATTTGAGACGAAATTATTAAAAAAATTGTGAATCAAATTCTTTGATTATTACTAATTTGGTAAAAACTCAATACCTTTGTTTGTAAGGCCAAAGGATATTCTATAAAATGGAACTATCATAGTTTACACAATATTCCCCTATTATTGGTATTTTACTCTTATTTCTGAGATTCCAGTCATAATCTTCAATATTATATCTGTCCATCTGCTGTTTATTTTACACAGGAGTAAACAATCTCAACATATTATCACTTAACTGAATTCCAGGTTGAGCATATGGCACGCAGATGAGATAGACATCGCAAGATACCAATTGTATTTTACATATCCATTAATTAACCATTTTCCTATAATTGGACAGGTAGACCCAGTTGTAGTTTTTCCACCATTGTGAATTACTTAGTAACAAAGAAATTAGACTTGGCATCAGATTCCACCTCTACCACTTACTAGATATGAGGCATTGAGCAAATTGTCCATCTTCTTTAAAGCTTGGTTTTCTACTCTGTAGACTAGAGTCAATAAAATTACCTATAGCATTGCATTTTTATCAGGATTTTTTAGTGAGATATGGTATGTAAAATATATAAAACAGTTTTGGGAACATGTGAAGTACTCAGCAAATATTAGTTATCATGATCATTACGGTACTCGATGAACATGCTGAAACACATTGCTTTTTTTCTCTGGTACAATTAGGTCCTTTCTGAAATGGCATCTGTGATTCAGCTATTCAGAACCTAATGAAGTTGGTGACTCTATGACAATGTGGAGGAATCATGACAGAAAATAATCGTACTGGGGCTGTCAATGCTGTAAAGGAAGTTTGGGAAGAACGAATAAAGAAACACAATGAAGAATTAAAGCGAGAGAAAGAATTTCAACACAAGTATGCCGTAACAGTTACTATCTTGAATTGGTGAAAATTCATAACATCATTATGAAAAACGATTTAAGTGTCTTATTATTGAATTTGATACAAATTTTTATTTACTAAAAACTCACAGTATACTTATAGAAAACATTTGACTCAATTAAATGTGGCTATGTGATAGGAGTCACAAAATATATATGTTGCATGTGAAAATAGTAGGCATCTTATGCCCTCAAATGATCCTTTTTAATATTCCTCAAGATTTGATTAGTATCACTTAGTCTAATTTTCAGGATTGTGTTCAGCATTATATGCCTAGGATCTAAAACAATTGTCTGGCAGTAGAAGGTACTATAGATTTCCACCTATTTGAATAGCTGTGAGTTCCAGCCCGGGCCTCTGGGGATCACTTGATTCCTTAATTTGGGCTGCACCTACATAGTCTGGCTCTCACGTCCTCAGCCTCCTTGATATGATCTTTCCTACTTTCCTGATCAGATGTCTCCACAGCATTCTACTACTCTTGCAAGAATAGCCCCTTTCCTCATAGACCCCACATAGTTCTCTACAATTCTCATTCATTAGATCTCTTTCTAAACATTAAATTAGCAAATGTGTTATGAAGAGAAAACTTCAACTAAAAATAGCTTAAGCAATAGGACAATAAGGTAATTCCAAAGGGAGTCAATGCAAAGCGTCAAATATTTAAAGACTCAGCTTCTTTTGGCACCTTCCACTGTCAGTTTCAGTATGTCAGATTCTTGGGTCAGCTTCCCTCAGTGTCACAGAATGACTCAGGTACTTCCAGGCATCACACAGCCAACCATCGTTAGGTTTCCGAAGAGTAGAAACTTTTTCTTTCCCCCATTTCTTCTTTAAGAACGAGGAAACCTTTTTCAGAGTCCACTCAACAAAACTCTCCTTTGCTAGAATTAGGGTCATTTACACATGCCTAATCCTCCCAGAGCAATGAGATTGTGTGACTGGGTGTAGTCTATTTAATATTTATCCCTGGATTGCTTGAGGAAAGGGTAAACATTTAAAAACAACTGGTATTCTTCCAGTAAAGAATGGGGTGAAACGTTATTGATAAACAGTGATTTATGTCTGCTAAATGTCTGTAAAAGCAAAAGATTTGGGAGAACCATTTTTCTTGAGCAAAGCCAATAAAGCTGATAATGATGCTAACAGTGCTCGGTACAGAGTTAGACAGCCACTTATTATGCACTTACTGTTTACCAAGGACTCTGCTAAGTGCTTCATTTGTACTATCTCACTTAATCTTCAGGGAGATCCATTCTTCCTGAGCAAAGCCAATAAAGCTGATAATGATAACTAACAGTGCTCAGTACAGTTCGACAGCCACTTATTATGCACTTACTGTATATTAAGGGTTCTGCTAAGTGCTCCATTTGTACTATATCATTTAATCTTCTCAACATGATGAAACATAGTGCCATTATGAAGATTAGATTGCACTGAGAGAGAAGGAAACCAAATGATAATGCCTTAAACAAGGTCTGCTGACTTTTTTGGTGAGTGATGCAGAGCTGGAATAACAGGCCACAAATCAGATACTCTGGCTTCTTTTCTGTATTGTTGCTCATCTTTGCATGGTTTCCATTCCTGAAGTCTCCTCATGGCCCGAAATAGACATACCAACTGCAGCCATCACATTTGTTTCTCGCTAGAGGAAGTTGTACTTACAGGAAGCCGCCACACACAGTACTACCTCTGCTAACATTTTGTTGGCCAGAAATTCACATAACCTGTATCTAGCTGTAAGAGAGATGGCTAAATGAGGTCTTATGCCCAGTTAAATTTAGAGGATCTACTATTGAAGAAGACTAACAAATATTGGGGGTGGGGGCGGGTGATGCATAGTTTCTGCCACACATAGGCACCGTTATTTTCTTCATTTTAAAGATGAAAAACTGGGTTGGGTGCGGTGGCTCAGCCTGTAACCCTAGTGCTCTGGGAGGCTGAGGCAGGTGGAATGCCTGAGTTCACAGGTTCAAGACCAGCCTGAGCCAGAGCAAGACCTTCTCTCTAAAAATAGCTGGGCACTGTGGCAGGCACCTGTTATATCTGTTTGCAAAAGAACAAAAATCAATAGAAATGTGCTCCCGAATAACAAAGATTTTATACTTTTTCACATCTAAAAAATGAAGTCTGGATAAAATTAGCAGGTAGTAAAATGCAATTTAACTTGGAACTGTGTTCTTTGCAAGCCATCAAAAAAATGTATTAAGTATCTCTGGATTACTCACAGGAAAATGCAAATCAAACTCACAATCAGATACCATTTATACCCCCTAGATGGCAACAATGATAAAGACCAAAGCAAATACTGGTGAGGATATGGAGAAATCAGAGCCCTGAGAGTCTGCTGGTGGGGATGCAAAATGGTGCAGTCAAGTTGGAAACTGGCCATTCCTTAAAGATGTTAAACACAGACTTATCATATTACCCAGCAATTGTACTCCAAAGAATATGTACAATGAAAATACGTGCACACAAAAACTTGTACACCAGTGTTCATAGCAGTATTGTTAGTAATAGCCAAAAAGTGGAATTAACCCAAGTGTCCATGAACAGATGAAGGAATAAAATGTGGTAGATTCCTACAGTGATGTCATTCTGCCCTAAAAAGATAGTCCTGAGACATGCGGCAGCCTGGATGACCTTTGAATTGAACGATGTTACGCAAAAGAAGCCAGACACTGGTGACCACACATTTGCCTGATCCTATTTATGTGAAATACTCAGAATAGGCAAATCCACAGACAGAAAGCAGATCAGTGATTGCCAGGTGGTGTGGGGGCAGGGAAAGGGAGGGACTGCTAATTGGTATATGTTTCTTTTTTGAGTGATAAAACGTTTTAGAATTAAATACTGGTAATGGCTGCACAACTCTAGGAATATACCCAAACCCACTGATTTGTATATTTTATAAGGATAAATTGTATGGTATATGAATTACATCTCAATAAAGCTTTTATTAGTAAAATCTTTGGAAAGTTACTGATATTTGTAATTCTTGCAGAATAAATTACTTGCCAATTTCCAGAAACCACAAATGGTGGTTTTACATAAAAAGAAAATGGTTCTTTTTATGTAAAAGTGAGTTCCATCAACATCGTTATTTACAAAGTAAAAAGATTTCTGGGTCTCCTAGGCTAGTGCGGATCTGGGAAGAACGAGTAAGCTTAACTAAACTAAAGGAAAAGGTCACCAAGGAAGATGGAAGGGTCATTTTGAAGATAGAAAAAGAGGAATGGAAGGTAAGCTTTTTATAGAAGTAATATTTGATTTTCCGCATTTTGCATTTTGTGGGACAGCTAAGAAAATGACTCTGAGACTGTATAATAATTAAGACCGGAATAGTTAGAAATTCTGATTTTAATAATACACCAAGTGAATTTGAGCAACATGAGCAACTGAAAAGGAATACAACTTCACAGTTTTTTTTTTACAAAAGTTCATTTTGCTTCAACCCTCACTAAACTTAAATAATCTGTGGTATTTCTCCTAATAATCTCAATAGGTAATTTCTTTCTTTTTTTTTGAGACAAAGTCTCACTTTGTCGCCCTAGGTAGAGTGCTGTGCTCTCACAGCTCATAGCAACCTCTAGCTCTTGGGCTAAGGCGATTCTCTTGCCTCAGCCTCCTGAGTTGCTGAGACTACAGGTGCCTGGCTATTTTTGTTGTAGTTGCCACTACTGTTTTAGCTGGCTGGGGTCAGGTTCGAACTCGTCACCCTCGGTACATGGGGCTGGCGCCCTACCCACTGAGCTAAAGGCACTGCCCAGTAATTTCTTATTTAACATAAAAAACGATGACCAGGTTCCTTATGAAAATCACATAGCCCTTCCAAAGAAATGCTGAGGTAAAACTTCACAGAATGGAGATGAATGTTAATGTTTTTGTTAGGTCTACCCCTGATTCATATCCCCTGTGTACACACAGACACATAAACTCACAATTGTTTAATTACATTAGGCATTCTCTAATTGTTACCAGGGTTTCTAATCCTTGGGTCACTGTTTTTATGTTTATGGATATATTTAGCTATGGGGTTGGCTCCTTTATTTTCTCTTCTGGCTATTTTAGGCTGAAAGGGGAAAAACACAGTTCAGAACAGTTGAATTTCCTAAGATTCCTAAATTTAAAAAATCCTCTTTAAAAATAATCTTATAAAATAATTCAAAACAGAAGTGGAAAAATAGTTCGAATTTTTTGAGGCAGAGTCTCAAGCTGTTGCCCTGGGCAGAGTGCCGTGGCGTCACAGCTCACTGCAACCTCCAACTCTTGAGCTAAAGCGATTCTCTTGCCTCAGCCTTCCAAGTAGCTGAACCACAGGCACCTGCCACAATGCCTGGCTATTTTGTTGTTATAGTTGTCATTGTTGTTTGGTACGCCTGGGCTGGATTCGAACCCACCAGCTTCAGTGTATGAGGTGGACCCTAGCTGCTGAGCTACAGGTGCAGAGCCCAGTTTGAATTATTGACTAAAATGATTCTTTTGGATAGTCTCATTTTCAGTAGCATATTTACTTTAGGAAAACCTAGTATCATCTAACAGAGTCATTAGGACATACTGCTATGGGTATGTACTATTGACCAAGATACATTATTTTTGTTTATCGTACTATGTTGGGGCTTTTAAGTTTAGCCCAAAACCCAACAAAACAACCTAACATCTTAAAACTTGGAACTAACATAAAGTACTCGAAAAGGTAACCTATTAAGGAAAACATATTCTAAAGTGCTTTGACAAGCAAATATCAAATTACAGTGCGGCATGATGCCAACATCTAAGTAATATAGTGGCTGACATTTCTTGTACTTGAGTTTAGACCCTCCCTTCTTCTCTACTGAGACTGAATCAGCTACAAGAATGGCAACTCCATAGAACTGGTCTGCTGAAAATTCCTGAATTCATTGGAAGATTCCAGAACCTCATTGTGTTAGATTTATCTCGAAACACAATTTCAGAGATACCTCGAGGAATTGGTAAGGAAGATTGCTTGTATTCCTGAGCCATTTTTTCCTACCTGCAGATGTGCTTTTCATTGATTCTCTTTGATACATAGAATAAATACCTCTTTATATACCTCTGAGTCTTAAGAATATTTTAAACATGCAATCTAAATTGAAGTTACCAGGAGATCTGAGCTTCTAGATTTAAAATGAGATTTTAAATTGAGGTGATTCAAAATGAGATTTCATTGTGAGAAGAGCCTCTTTGGAAATACTTTATAGATTCTGGAAACAATATTTCAGATTCAGCCATTCTTAGAACAGGGTGAAGCCAGGAAAGAAAAAGTAAAAAGATTCCTCAAACGGGGAAAAAGATTCCTAAATGGAAAATTGCTCAAGATGACACGAATGAACATGTTTGTTTTGCTTGTGCCGGTAACAGTGACAGACCTGTCCCTTGTTTAAAAAAGAGGCAGGACACAGACGGGGAAAAAGGAAGAAACTAAGAACTATGGATTTGTGGGTATAAAACTGGCAAGTAGGTTACGCTGTAATACTTGATAACATTATTTTATATTCACCGCCTCTCTAGTGTATGCCGTTTTTTTTGTAGGACTGCTAACTAAACTTCAGGAACTGATCCTTAGCTACAACAAAATCAAGACTGTCCCCAAGGAACTGAGCCACTGTGCCAGCTTGGAGAAACTAGAACTGGCGGTTAACAGAGATATATGTGATCTTCCACAAGAGGTCAGGAAGACATAAAGGCCTACATGTTATTTTCCATCTGCTAAAAGTTTATTTCTCAATTGTGTCATTGTTAACAAAAATAAATAGGAAATTCTATGAATTTTATTTCAGAGAAAAAATGTTTAGTGAAAACCACTGCCTTTCATTATCGTATAATGTGGAGTTTTTTTGGTTTTTTTTTTTTTGAGAGTCTCACTTTGTCACCCTTGGTAGAATACCATGGTGTCATAGTTCACAGCAACCTCAAACTCCTGGGCTCATGCGATTCTCTTGCCTCAGTCCCTGAGTCGCTGAGACTACAGGTGCCTGCCACAGCGCCCAGCTATTTTCAGAGATGGGGTTTCACTCTTGCTCAGGCTGGTCCTAAAGCCGTGAACTCAGGCGATCCACCCACCTAGGCCTCCCACAGTGCTAGGATTACAGGCGTGAGCCACCTCGCATGGCCTAAAGTGCAGAATGTAGAATTTTAATTAGAGAAAGATTAGTGGACTGGCAACATGGCGCATGCCTGCATCCTAGCACTTGGGGAGACCAAGGTGGGAGAAAGATCTATTTACTGCAACAGATCCTTCTATTATTATGCACAGTGCTGATCTTATTTGTTGACTAGACTGATCTCCTTGAATGTCACAGTTTAATTTATATTCTTAGAATTGAGATCAGAGCCTAGATTAACTTAATAAATGCTTTTTGAATGAATAAATGATTATCATAAAGCACAGACAGTATGGTGATAGAAAAACTCTTTTATTTACTAGTTGGTATTTATAGAATGAAGCGCAAAACAAAATCTTACATAAAATGTATTTCTTGCTAGCTTCCTACAGTCTATCAAATAAAAGTAAGGCAATACATTGTGGTGGGTGCCTATAGTCCCAGCTACTTGGGAGGCACAGGCAGGAGAGTGACTTGAGCCCAGGAGTTGGAGGTTGCTGTGAGCTGTGATGCTACAGCACTCTACCCAGGGTGACAGCTTGAGGCTCTGTCTCAAAAAAAAAAAAAAAAAAGGCAGTACAATTGGAATGCCATCAAACTTTGATTTGTTATGAATGTTTTGTAATTGGTCAAATAAAATTGATCATATAAAAGATAAGACATTTGTATAACTTTTCAAACATATTTAATGCTCTTAGGATCAGCAAAGGAAATTTCTATGGTGCTTTTCCTTGGAAAAGAATGACTTTACAAGATAAAAGAAAAATAATAATAAAAATAAATAAATACTAGAGAAAGACTATTCCCTTCTCTCACTTTACCCTGATGAGTATGTCAGACTTTTTTTTCTGAACCAGTTAATAGTACCAATTACTGTTGCTCTTGCAAATAAAACAGTGTGTACATTATGTAGTTTATCTTATAGTTCCACTTAATGAAATACTGGGTGTCCATAAAGTTTGTACGCAATTTAAAATTTATAGCTATTTAAAATTGCACATGAACTTTTTGGACACCCTGTATATATCCTTGCATACAATAAAAACAATCACATAAACAATTTCTTGCACTTAAAAGAGGGCAAAGAAATATTTTATTTCGACTTTACGTGATTTTATTTCTAGTGCTGCCTTTGTCACTATAAAAACTACGTGAATTTGTGCATGTCTATTAACCAGTCTTTACCTGAAAGTGTATGCGAAACTAATACTGAACTGAGATCTTGAGCCCAGGATTAATTCCGAAAGTGTGGCCTCTAAGTAATGTGGATACACCACTTTATGTAACTAGGTCTCAGTTTTCACATATGCAAAATTAGGACTGTTATGTTATAACAGCTTTGTTATCTTTTCAATCTTCTAAAATCAAAACTATTGAGAAACCAGCAATTGGAGACTCATCCCTCAATTATTACACATGGTATAAACATGAGCATATCCCTATACACTAATGTAAAAGAGATCCTTTTATACTTTATTCTGAACCATTTGAAAATTCCCAAAGTCTAACAGCAGATTTTGAAAAATTATTTTATTCATAGCTTGACTTCTGAAGCTGGAGAAACAGCTTTTACTAGAAGGAACGCTCCTGCTTTTCTGCACTACCTATAAACCATTGTGTACTTTCAGGAGGTGGAAATGTTGTAGTAAGAATCTGAACATGCCCTGAGACAGAAATAAAACACGGAACCTTCCTAACTAAATGGAGTTTTTAAAATAAGTTAACTAAATTCTCACAACTTGAAACTTTCACTAGGATGAAATTTTGTGACTATAGATCCATAAAAACTTGAATTCACAATGTGGCTCTATCATTTCCAGTTATTTGACCTGTCTGAGCCATTATATCCATACAATGAAAACAGTGACATTGACCGCACTTGGTGGATAGCCAGAATTACCCACTAATTGAAGGTATAATTGTGGACAGTTTATGTACTCATAGCATTCTCAGACTGGGGGTAGAAAACACAGCTCACAGCAACCCCAAACTAAATAAACAGATATTTAATCTAATTAAATGGATATTGTAAAATGAATAAACTAGAGCATCAACACGAACACACTTCAAAACTGATCTTGAGAGAAAAAAGCAAGTTAAACATAAGTATGGTATAATAATCCTTAAATTTAAAAAACATAACATACTAAATTTTATGAAAGCATATGTGTATAGTAGTAATATATGCAGAAATACAGGCTGGGCATGGCGGCATATCCTTGTAATCCTGGCACTTTGGGAGGCTGAGGTGAGAAGATCACTTGAGGCCAGGAGTTCAAGACCAGCCCGTACAACATAATGAGACTCGATTTCTATAAGAAAAAAAAAATTAGCCAGGCCTAGTGGCACGTGCCTTTAGTCCCAGCTCCTTGGGAAGCTGAGGCAGGAGGATCACTCTGGCCCAGGAGTTTGAGATTGCTGTGAGCTATGACAACACCATTGCACTCTAGCCTGGGCAGCTTACTGTGATATATAATAACAAAAATATAAAAAAACACACATGGCGATGATAGCTGTCAAATTCAGAACGGGTGCTACCCTGGGAGAGGAAGCAAGGAGCCTGTTGTAGGCACACTCACATCAATACATTTTCTTTTTTAAGCTGACCACACTATTGTTTTATTAATCTTAATAATTTTTGATTTTTTATTGCATATAAAAATAGAATTACTAAGCTGCAAATTTGATGATTAAGATAATGTATTTAAATTGTTAGGCACAAAGGTTTAATAAAGACAATTATTACTTTATTTTGTTTTTAAATTTTTTAAAATGTTAGTATTTCTTTTTTTTCCTTTCTTCTTTTCTTTTTTTTTTTTTTTGTAGAGACAGAGTCTCACTTTGTTGCCATCAGTAGAGTGCCATGACATCACACGGCTCACAGCAACCTCCAGCTTTGGGGCTTACGCGATTCTCTTGCCTCAGCCTCCTGAGCAGCTGGGACTACAGGCGGCGCCCGCCACAACGCCCGGCTATCTTTTGGTTGCAGTTTAGCCGAGGCCGGGTTTGAACCCGCCACCCTCGGTATATGGGGCCGGCGCCCTACTCACTGAGCCACAGGCGCTACCCGACAATTATTATTTTAAAGTCTTGAGTTTTCTCACCCAATTTTCAAGTACTGGAAAACATAAGAGGCAGCACCTGTGACTCAGTGGGTAGGGTGCCAGCCACATATACCCAGGCTGGTGGGTTAAAACCTGGCCCAGGCCAGTTAAACAACAATGACAACTGCAACAACAAAAATAGCTGGGCTTTGTGGCGGGTGCCTATAGTACCAGCTAATTGGGAGGCTGAGGCAAGAGAATTGCTTAAGACTAAGAGTTTGAGGTTGCTGTGAGCTGTGACGCCATTGCACGCTACCAAGGGCACCATAGTGAGACTGTCTCAAAACAAAACAAAACAAAAAAACATAAGAACAAGTATTTGCTCTCAGGAAATTTTTTTTTTTTTTGCCAGGAAGATTCTATAAACCCTAGAACCTGGTTATTTTGGAACATAAATTTTCTTTGAACAGATGAACTTTCTATGAGGGAGTCTCCTGTTTCTCTAGAGGTTCTTTAGCTTTTTTGTTTGTTTGGTTTCAAAATGAAGGTCTCACCAAGTTGCTCAAGCTAGTCTCCAACTCCTGGACTCAAGGGATCCTCCCATCTCAGCATCCCAAATTAACTAGGACTGTGTTTTTATTTGAATTTGTTGTGGACTACTATGACCAAAGCTCAAGTATAGTGTGAATGATCCTTAGATATAAAATATCTCTTTTACCAATGTGATTCAAGCTTGTAATTTACATTGTGCACCTTGCTTTCCTCTTCAGCTTGGCAGTCTGTTAAAACTTACTCACCTTGATTTGAGTATGAACCACTTTACTACAATCCCTTCTGCTGTGTTGAACATGCCTGCCCTTGAGTGGCTAGACATGGGAAGCAACAGACTTGAACAACTTCCTGATACTATAGAAAGGTAAAATAACTTTTTTTTTTTTTTTTAAGTTCTTTTTATTTTTGGCCGGGGCTGGTTTGAACCCACCACCTCTGGCATATGGGACCGGTGCCCTACCCCTTTGAGCCACAGATGCTGCCCAGTAAAATAACTTTTTATGCTACTGACAAATGTCTTGAAACCACTTACGAATAATAAGAAATAACAAGCTAGACAAAGAGAATCCCAAGCGTAATCAATCACAATAGGTCCATTTGGTTTGAAATATGCTATGTCTTAAAAGAATGTTTTCATTTATACCAAGAAAGAGGATTTGGGAGAGGAAAAGTGGCTATCTGACTTTAAGAAATTAACAAGAATATGCCCCAATTAACAACATTGATTAGCACATGCCAGGTAGTTCTCTGAGCTTTACAAACAAATGAAGAAACTAACACACAGAGATGTTAGCTAACTTATTGCCCAAGGCCACTGTTAGTCAAGGATTTGAACATAGGCAGCCTGGCCCCAGAATCCGTACTGTCAACCATTATACATACTACCTTCCCCTAAACAGGAATATGCATAAATTAATAATTTGATTTTTCTCTTAAGACCCAACTCAGATTAGATAACATTTACAGCAAGTCTTTCAGAAATCCAATGAGAATAGTGAAGAATTCTAGAAAACACTGATTTCATTTCTACCTCTAATGTGATAGGAGAGTAGAGATTAATTCCCTGATCTGGTTTCCCTAATTATCAGGTAATGTGAAGCCAGTTAATTCAGTAAGTACACTGGTTAAAGGAGATGTAAAAGATGCTATTTCTTTGATTTTTAACATAATAAGAACCAAGGTTTTCATATTATGTGTGATTAATTGCAGAAACCTCTTCTAATTTTTCAGAATGCAAAGTCTACATACATTATGGCTACAGCGGAATGAACTAACATGCTTGCCAGAAACAATTAGCAAAATGAATAAACTGGGTACCCTTGTTCTCAGCAACAATAAACTGCAAGATATTCCAGTATGCATGGAAGAAATGGTAAACCTGAGGTAAAGAGCTGTAGATACAAAACTGACATGTTTCTTTTTGGCCACAGAACAAAGTAATGCTGAGATTGTTATTAATAAATTTGCATTCTCATTTAGATGAATGAGTACATTAAAAAAAACTTTTTCTATGGTGAAATTCTGTAACTGAATGAATAGACTTCATGTAATAGTGGTGTGAATTACTCTAGAAAGAAACTTTGAAACTAAAGCAGCAAGGGCATATATCAACTTTAAGAAATGTGACATTTTCGGCTCGGTGCCTGTAGTTCAGTGGTTAGGGCGCTGGCCACATGCATGGGGATTAGCGGGTTCAAACCCAGCCTGAGCCTGCTAAACAACAATGACAACAACAACAACAACAATAACAAAAAATTTTATTTTGTTGTGGCAGGTGCCTGTAGTCCCAGCTACTTGGGAGGCTGACACAAGAGAATTGCTTAAGCACAAGAGTTTGACATTGCTGTGAGCTGTGATGCCATGGCATTCTACACAGTAAGACTCTGTCTCAAAAAAAAAAAAAAAAAAGGCTTGGCGTTTGTAGCACAAGCGGATAGGGCGCTGGCCACATAAACCAGAGGTGGCAGGTTCAAATCCAGCATAGGTCGCCAAGCAACAATGACAACTACAACCAAAAAATAATTAAAAAAAAGAAATGTGGCATTTTCATGAAAATTATATAGCTAACAAACCATTTTATGATATGAAAATCAAAAGCATAAAAGTAATTATTTTCCTTCTAAATAACTACAAATGGACACAAGCAAATGGTACTGACAGGGAGTAGGTACAACTTTTTGCTAATTACTACTGAAACTCTCTAAAGTATTTTTATTTCAAAATTTAAGCTCCTGTCATAGCGAATACACACCAAAACACCCAACATCCACAAACAAACATTCATTCATTTATTCAATTACTAATGATAAATAAGACACAGGTCTACAAACAAGCAGAAATTAAGTTCATAGCATTAATTGTATATTTAAGATGCATTAAAATTACTCTTAAAAGTAAAGTGTACCATGTTAATCATGCTTTCCTTCTAGGAAAGAAACTTAAAAAGATTCTTAAGATAGATCACAATCCCCCACCGAGATGTTCAGTTATCGAAACTTGTTAAAAAAGAGTAATTTAGTATATTATCATTTGATCTTTCTCTAGAAAAATAAGTGTACCTTCTATGGCGCCTATAAAAATACTTTCTTCTTGTGAACTGTTAGGTTTGTCAACTTCAGAGACAATCCGCTGAGACTGGAAGTCACGCTTCCTCCCGGGGAAAGCACAGAGGAGGAGGAGGAGGAACGGGAACTATTTGGCCTTCAGTTTATGCACATGTACATACAGGAGTCACGGAGAAGAGCAGGTATGTGTGTAGAACAGATTAAATATTCTTTTTTAGTAGAATAATGTGAATATAATTAACTTCTACCTTTCTGTTAATTCCTCATTTCATGTTGCCTTTTCTGTCAGTTTCTTTTCTCTTGGTCAGTATTGTGGGAAGGAAAAAAGTGAAGTGGAGAGAGGTGGTAAAGAGATTCAAAGTCTTTCAAGTGGAGTCAAGAAATAAATTCTTTTGCTAAGCTTTTGCACAACCCATGAAGATGTGATTCTTTTTTTTTGCAGTTTTTGGCCGGGGCTGGGTTTGAACCCGCCCGGTCCAGCGCCCTACTCCTTTGAGCCACAGGCATCGCCCAAAGATGGGATTCTTAAAGCTCCACTACCTCATTCTACCGGCTTGCCACACACATCTGTCAGGGCATGAATTGACATTCCCTGACATTGCCTCTTTTCCTACAATTCACAAACAGCACAAACCATTTTACCTAGGAATAAAAAATATTAGAACTTGTATATATACACACATATTTTTTAAAGAGACAGGGCTTGCTACTGTCCAGGCTGGAGTGCAGAGGCCATTAACAAGTACAGTCATAATGTACTGCACCCTTGAACTCACAGACTTAAGCAAGCCTCCTGCCTCAGCCTCCAGAATAGCTAGGACTCTAGACACGCACCACGCCCAGCTTAGCAGATTTTAAACCAAGAGTTGAAATGTGAGGTTTTTCTATATAGACTTCAGTCTCTGATAATTTTGAACTTTTTAAAAAGAAAGCATTCCTGTTAAAAAACAAAGACACGATATTATGATAATAGAAATCATGGTTTTATAATTCATTAAAATGAGAACAACCTTTTGCTATGTGCGGAACCCTTCTGATTTGAAATGTAGATTTTAGTTCAACTCGGTGTAACAAATAGTTACTTTGAAAAAATTTGAGTATAATCTAAGCAATCAGTTTTTCAGCTAGAAAACCTCAGAGGAAGTTGTTTAGGAAATGGTGATTAGATCTATCGTAGCAAGGTCACAGAGCTTGGAGGACAGCCTGGGAGAAGGTAAGTATCAAAAAGGTGTAAGTTTGGGGCCTGGTTTCGGAAAGCAAAGAATTAAATACATAAAAGACAAGTAGGAGACAGAACTGGTAACTGATTGAAGATAAGAAAAGGGAAGAGTTCAAAATGAATCCCAGTTTTGTTAAAGCAACGAGATGAATGGTGGTGCTAAGATGGAGAAAGAGTAAGTCAATAGAGGCTGGTTTGGTGGCAGAATCCGGTGGCAAAAGCAGATATGCTAACAGGAAATTTCATGAACCTGCGGGACATGTAAGCAGCAGTTATTGTACAGAGCAGTGATTTTCAAGCAGTGTGTCACAAGAGCATCTTAGGTGTGCTGTGAAAATTTTAAAGATCATTAATTATCTTTTAAAGTAGTTCAAAGCACAGTATTTTTTTTTTTTTTGAGACAGAGACTATTTTGTCACCCTTGGTGGAGTGCTGTGGCATCATAGTTCACAGCAACCTCAAAGCAAACTGTTGGGCTCAAGCAGTCCTCTTGCCTCAGCCTCCTGAGTAGCTGGGACTGCAGGCGCCCACCATAACGCCCGGCTGTTTTTAGAGATGGGGTCTTGCCCTAGCTCAGACTGGTCTTGAACTACGGAACTCAGGCAATTCACCTGCCTCAGCCTCAGTATATTATTTTTTTTACTTTTTTTTTTTAATCAACATAATTTAAGTGCGCCACAGAAATTCAAGTATAGGGTCAAGTGTGCTGTGAGATAAGAAAGGTTTAAAAACGCTGGTAGATTCATCTAAAGTTCAAAAAGGGGTTTGCTGAAGTTGAAATTCTGCAGGTCAAGAAATAGCTATATGGATATCCCACACAGTCACTTTCTCACTATATGTGAAGATAAACAAGGTTGGAAAAACAATAATCTTGACATACGGATGGCGTGTTGAAGGACAAGCTTATCTTCCCATATGGTGGTACTTGATACTGTGGTCAGAAACACATCATTGAGCTAAAAGGGTCACAGCACTATACCAGTACGGTAGTTCTTGAGTGGGCATGTGTACATAATTAAGATCAGATTACTACTCGTTGTAGAGATCTGTTTTTTACAACGTATTGGGTTTATCTTTAATATAGCACTTCTCATCATGCCCCATGGGACTGTTGTTCAGTTAGTGAATATAAAGGTTTTTCTTTTTTTTTTTTTTTTATAAAGCAAAAGCAAGTTTTATTTAGGAAATATAAATGACCCACTCCCCAGAGTAAAGGCTAGTTCTCCTTGCTAAGGAGAATAGGACCTTTGGTTTTTTAATTTTTTTTTTTTTTTTTAGACTGAGTCTCAAGCTGTGGCCCTGGGTAGAGTGCTGTGGCATCACAGCTCACAGCAACCTCAAACCCTTCGGTTTAAGTGAGTCTCTTGCCTCATCCTCCCAAGTAGCTGGGACTACAGGTGCCCGCCACAACACCTGGCTATTTTTGTTGTTGTTGTCATTGTTGTTTTAGCTGGCCCAGGCGGGGTTCCAACCCTGGCGGTGTATGTGGCCAGTGCCCTATCCACTGAGCCACAAGCAGGTTTGGTGTTTTTCATTAGATCTCTTTTCTATTTTGATGTCAATATAAAGGATTTTTTTACATTAAATCTTTTTTCCCTTTCCATATTAGATACATTTTTCTAAAAATTTTTCCCCCAAGGATGAAAGTTTCAATTTTTGGCTTTCATATCTAAATACATTATTAACTTGAGCGATAAAACAAAAACCTGGTTAAAAAAAAAAAAAAAACCTGGTGAAAGTATGGAGAAAAGACTCCTCACATTCAGGAGATAGTGACTGTAACGGAACATTGGCAATTTCCTAGCATTCTGGGGAAAAGCTTCCACTTCATGTTTCATGTGCTTTGAAAATATAAAAACTGTGAAATGTTACTTGTGTAAATCTCAACCCGTTTACTTCTTTGACTCCTTTTCTAGTCAGCAAATATAAATTATAGGTTGCATTTTTCAGTGCATTACTTACAAAGAAAACATTTTCCCCCCGTTTATGTATACCCATTTGCCATTCTTTCTTTTCTTTTTTTTGAGACAGTTTTGCTCTGTTGTCCGGGCTAGACTGCCATGGCCTCAGCCTGGCTCACAGAAACCTCAAACTCTTGGGCTCAAGCAATCCTTCTGGAATATTTTTACCCAGGAAATTTTTCTATTTTTAGTAGAGAAAGGTTCTCACTCTTGCTCAGGCTGGTCTCGAACTCCTGACCTCAATAGAACCTCCTGCCTTGGCCTCTTACAGTCCTAGAATTACTGGTGTGATCCACCACATTCATCCTCAATTTGCTCCCATTTTAAGGGAGACAACTAAAAATATGAAACTGCCTTATTTACCGCTTCTTGGAAACTTTCAGACACCAAAGCTCAGCTTTAGCTTTAATAGCAGAAAGGTTTTCAAGGTGTCCATTGCTCTTCCATGCATATCCTCCCACGAAAGCACAGAAGTCGGGAATGCTGCAAACGTCAGCTGACAAGAAAGTGATTGCACCTCTGACTTTCACTGCTTCAACCAACAGGCAGTGCCAAAAAAGCATGAAATGAGGACTAAGAGCGATTATGTTGACTCTGAGGCCACGATGTTAGGATCTTGAGGGCTGAAGATTCCAAAGAGATGGTACATGTGTAATTCTGACTTGAAATTTTCCCTTCCTAGAGCTCCAAATGCTAAGGCTAACAGGTTCTACCTGACAGCCCGTTACTCCAGGAAGCAGTCATTACAGGGATCCTGTTGTAGAATATATTTTATTTATGGGCACAAATTGTTGAATGATGCAAAACAAATTTTATAACACAAATCATTATTATAGCATTGCTTGACAAAATAAATAAGGTTAATTATTGAATGATGTATTATCTTTGTTTACATTCTCTTCATTGGGGGGTATAAGTAACTAACTTAAAAAAGTAATAAAACTACCTTCATAGTATTTGACATAAAACTTGTAACAAGACAAAAACATTAACAAACTTAAAGAGATAATAAAATCAAAGCTTGCCTATGATATTAAAAATAGATTCATTAATTCCCACCACTGCTATTACTAGCTAATGTTTATTGACTACTTCCTCTGTGCATTTTACTTGTGTTACCTCATTTGAGGCTCACAACAGCTGTGAGGTAGGCGTTATTGTTACCCTCATCCCCGTTTCAATAGGAGGAAACTGAGGCACAAAGAGACTCAGTAGCATGGCTCAGGACACATAACTGAGTAGCAGTAGGGTGGGGATCTGGACCTAGATGGTTTGACAAAACGTAAAGAGATCAAACTAAAGTCAGGAATGAAAAATGGGCTAGTCTCTTATGTAACAATGCATGTAATCTACACTTATCATTATAATATCTAAAATCAGTAATTCTGGATCTTTGTTTTGGAAAATGTATCAACAATTAAGACAATTTTTACAAATACAGGCAGAAAAAATCACGGATAAGACATGGAAGAGAATAACAGTCCTACTGTATGTTTGGTTTAATATTTGCTTGTGCATAGAAATCACTCATGAGTTAAATAAGGCCTAAATGTGAGAAAATTTTGGTTTCATTATCTAATTTCCACTTGATTCCATATCATTTTCCCAAGCCGTAAGTATGAAGGAGTATTCCACTGCTCCGAGGCCCAGAGCCCTGAAATACTCTTTACATATAAGCTGTTTGTACTTATATGTAAAAGATGACCTGATAAAAGATATAATTAATTTCAAAGTTATTTGTAAATTTCAAACTTAATTTGTGAATTATGCTTACAAGTATCTTTTTGTAAGTTCTAACTAGATAATTATCCAACAAAAAAATGAAGTGAAAAGTGAAATAATCTTTTTCTTTGAAAACATCTCCTCAGTTTTGGTGTTTGTCATGGACAAATTCTGATATTAAAACAGGTATGGCTCTTGAAACCTTAAGGTGATTTCAAAGACTGTGAACATCTCTGAATTTGTTTGCATGTGAGTATATTACAACTGTCCTTGCCAGATCTGCATGGAAAAAAAATCCACACATAAGCCAAATTCTCCAATTAGCCCTTGTTACAAACTGACAATTAATCACCACATTTTGAACTTGATAAAAAATACTGAACAGTATCAAAAGAAAATGAATTTCCATAATTAATACAAATAGAAACTTAATAAGATGTTGATGTATTATGTGTGTTTCAGATCACCAAGTCAACTGTTCAACTACTTTACCAATCTCTGTAAACATCAATGGATAATATAATTTAAGATGCCCTGCTGAAGAGGATTACTTTGGGAATTTGATGAATTCTCTCATGTTTGGACCTCTGAAGTAAAAAACAAAGCCATTACCAAAAGTTTAATGAGGCCACAGCATTTTTTAACGTTCATATAGTCTGCTATTTAAATTATATTTTTGTGAATATAAAAATATAATTAAAAACTTCTTTTTTTGGTGGAAGACAGATATCGTTCAAATTTCTTTTCCATTAAGCAGTTGCTTCTGGAGATGAAGAATGATTTGGTAAAGCAGTAAGCAATACATTTTCCAAAGACACCAGAGGGTCTGTATAGTACTGTAAGGCAGGACTGAATCCCTTCTGCTGCAAATACTGGACTCGACCTTGGTCAATGAGCAATTTACAAAGATGCCCTATTTTCTTCTTTTCTTCAACAGTAAGAAGCCTAAATCAAATAAATACACACAAAACACTATTAAAATTTTGGAAAAGTTTATAAAAAATTATTTTTATAAACTTATGTTTATTGAAAGACTACTAAATAATGCATAATATATCAGGTGCTATGTCCCATGCTTCTAAGACACATTTTATTTATGGCTACAGTAAAAATGTGTATATTTTAACTTATTCTAAAGTAAGAGTGTTAAATACATGCCCACGACTAAACTGCTGGCAGTAGTCACCTAAAGGAAAGTACAGTCACAATCTCTCTCTCCTTCAGTGCTGCACATTACAGAAGGAGTCACTTACCCGGGCAAACTGTCAGTGCTGTCATCTGTGATTCCATATCCTCCATCGTCATGTTCTTCACGGTCATCGTTCTGATTATCTTTCCTCTTTGTAGTTCTATCTGAGGCGTCCAGAGCTGTTTTCCGCATCCCACAAGTCGCCCAACTACTCATGCGCTGGAAATAGTGGAATTCTACTGCTCCAAGGCCCAGAGCCCTGAAATACTCTTTGCCCACATAATGTCTCCAATCACACCTGTGGTGACAACAGAGTGCAATAACAATGCCAGCCACAGGGGTCCACTTCTCTGGGACATTTTTTTCATTTCCTTCCTTGGCCAAAGTGTTAATTTCTTTTTCTGTTTTATCATTCTTTACGCGTTTGGCTAAAGGTTCTTCATTTCTTTCCTCACAACTGGCAGCATAGGTTTCAACCAAACATCGTAATGCAAGATCTGCAAACACAATTATGTGGCCCCCCAAACCACATCATCTTTAAAAATAAATATTTTTCACATTTATTAAACAGTATGGTTTTAAAAAATGTAACAACAAAACAATACAAACCTACTTAGCTTTATACTTGTAATAATTTTATCATCAATTATCAGTTTTGTTTAAATTTGCCCTTTCTTACTATCTTCTCAACTTCTCTAATGATCTATTCTGTATAAAGCCTCCTTCCCAGTAAAACTATGTGAAGCTTAAGACCTACAACATGAAAAACTTCTAGTCCAGCTACTTGAATTTATCTTCATTTCTCTTATGTTAGATGAGCAAAGAACTTGTATAGAAAAAAATTTATTCACCTGCACTTAAATACCATCTTAAGAAATACAAAGAAATTTAAAAAGGCAGCTCTGCTTAGTTTGATGCTAGGTCAAGAAGACAATCTTGAAATGTAAGAAGTTCACGACAAAGAGCAGAGAGGCGGGGGTCAGAATGTAGAAAGCAGGCCATTGTGAGTAGCAGCCTTAGTGTGGACACAGGTGCATTCAGCAAACATTTGCCGAACGAACGCCTTTCATCCGCAAAGCACTGCAGATGGAACAATGATTGATAAAAATTTAGAGGTGGGTGTACTACATATTAAAATGTAGAAGAATTAGTACATTTTAAAACTAAATAAATGGATTTTTTGATGCCTGTGGCTACTTCCCATTGAGAACAACTATAATGTTGACAAGACTGTAATGACTCCAAATGTAAAATCCACATTTTCTGATTAGACTGTCATCTTGTGTCTGTTCAATCAAAAAATATATATATTTAAAAATTTTATGACCTGGCAGCACCTGTAGCTCTGTGGGTAGGGCGCCAGCGACATACTTTGAGGCTGGCAGTTTCGAACCTGGCCTGGGTTTGAACCCAGCTAAAACAAAATGACAACTATAACAAAAAAATAGCCGGGCACTGTGGCAGGCACCTGTATGTAGTCCCAGCTACTTGGGAGGCTGAGGCAAGAGAATCACTTAAGCCCAGGAGTTTGAGGTTGCTGTGAGCTGTAATGCCACAGCACTCTACCCAGGGTGACAGCTTGAGATTCTGTCTCCAAAAAAAAAAAAAAAAAAATTATGGCCCTAAGTTGTCACAAGTGAATATTTAATGAACTGAAATTTCACTGGTCAGCTTAATTCAATATATGAATTTCATCCAATAAACATTAGAAACCTATTATTTAGAGAAATCCATAGCTAATATAACATTTCATAAGCTATTATTTTCTGGCAAAATATATTCAGTCACTATTTTGTTCATAAGTAAATGATTTTTAGAAATGTGAATAACTAGAACAATTATTAAAAGAATTAAGTTATTTCAGAATTAGACATAGCTTTAGCAATTTATCTCTGCCCTTCCTTTAAGTGACAAAGTCATGTAGCTAGAAATGGACAAGGAAACAGCAAACGTAGCAAAGATTATTTATTCCTTCCAAAATGCACTGAGTTCCTGTGATATAATAAGCATTGCACTAGCATTTGCCTATGCTCAAAAAAATTCATAACATAGTGGGAGGATTACATATATAAACAGATAATTAAGATATAATATTATGGTAATACTAAGGAGGCATATCTTATTTAAGAAGGCTCCTTCAGTGTGGTGACAGCAGAGCTGAAGGAGGAATAGAAACTGACCAGTTCTTCGGTTTGGGTAAATGGGTGGGAGGGATAGAATTACAGGTATAGTAGAAACAATATGGTGTATGGAAAAGTACACAGGGTTTGATGTTGCTGAATATAAAGATGGAGACAAGGAATGGCAAAGAGAGGAAGGCAGAAGCCAGCTTGAGACTAGGATGTTATGTCAAAGAGTGTGGACTTTATTTTGCAGGGCACTGGGAACTATTAAAGGGTTTAAGGAAGGGAATACACATTAGGTGTGTAGCAGATGGGCCTGAATATTAATATTTAAAGGACAGTTGGGGGAGGGAGACCATGAAAGAAACGAAAAGAATGGCACAGAGGTAGGGAAAGTGTGTTACAAAAGAGAAGGAAACAGAGTTTCAAAAAGGGTAATAAGCAACTGCAGCAGAGATGTTGGGAGGATGCAGATAGAGTGGATCAAAGGGGGAAAAGTCTGCAGAATGTGAGAAATGGTCGCTGTAGGTCATAATCTGGATTAGATGGGAGGGAAACGTGAGAAATGGTCGCTGTAGGTCATAATCTGGATTAGATGGGAGGAATCAAAGAGTGTCCTCCCTTCACCCCAAGATAGAATCGGTTTAGTTCAGAAGGCTTTCAATAACATAAAGTATGAGAAAGTATAGCCATGCTCCGCTTAAACAATGGAGATACATTCTGAGAAATGCACTGAGAGGCGATTTTATTCTTGGGTGACAACACAAAGGATGTAACACTTACTTATATTAATACAAATCAAAAAGGCATAGCCTACTACCTACCTAGGCTATGTGGGTACAGCATATTACTCCCAGGCTACAAACCTACACAGCACGTTTCTGTACTGAATCCTGCAGCTAATTTTAACACAATGGTTAAGTATTTGTGTATCTAAACATAGAAAAGTTATAGCACAAATACGGTATTATAATCTTATGGGACCACCATTGTCCATGCACTCCACTGTTGACTAAAATGTCATTATGTGCTGCAGAACTGTAGTCCGAAACTACGAAGGACAATGAGAATATGCAGTATTTGAAGCTATTTCCAGGCAATTTGAATAATGTTTTATGGAGGGTCCAAGTTCTTCATGATGGGTAGACAGTGAAACTAGCAGCAGGCAGGATGATGAGGTAACAACAGCTAACATCATATGTGTCAGACACCTTACATGTCATCTGGTAAATTATGTTAGTATTCCCATTTTATAGATTAGGTAACCAAAGCTCAGATAAGTTATTTGCCAAGGTTATGCAACAGAGCTAAAGGCCAGATTATCTGATTCCAAAGCACATGCTGTTTTCACTTTATCATGCTAGATCTGATAAACAGAAGTGGTATGACAAGATATATTTCATTTAAAAAATTAAAAAAAATTTTTTTGTAGAGTATATTGCCCAGGCTTGTCTCAAACTCCTGGCCATAAGAGATCCTCCTACCTCAGCTTCCCAAAGTGCTAGGATTATAAGTATGATCCACTACACCTGGTTTAGATATTTTTGGTACACAATTTATTTTTTCTTTTCCCCCGGCATGCTGAAATACAATAAATTTTTTTTTTTTTTTGAGACAGAATCACACTATGTTGCCCTAGATTGAGTGCTGTAGCATCACAGCTCACAGCAACCTCCAACTCCTGGTCTTAAGTGATTCTCTTGCTTTAGCCTCCCAAGTAGTTGGGACTACAGGCACCCGCCACAATGTCCAGCTATTTTTTGGTTGCAGTTGTCATTGTTGTTTAGCAGGCCTGGGCCAGGCTCGAACCCGCCAGCCTTGGTGTTTGTGGCCAGCGCCCTACTCACTGAGCTACTGGTGCTGAGCCAGAAATACAATAAACTTACAGTGGGATAGGTTTTAGAGTTTTTTCTAAGCAATGCCTCTAAAGAAACAAGGAACATCTCAGGTGGAATCATGCATTTTTTATAAATGGTCTGTTTCCTTTTTTCAATTGAAATATTAAATATGACCTAAAGCACTTTAAAGCCCAATATGACATAGTATTTACATATAAAATCTTTTGTCATTCTGCAAAATGGCCAAAATGAGAAGATAAACAGGAAAGCCCTGTATTTGATACAACACAGGGCCAATGCTACTATAAAGATTAATAAGTTGTAAACATAAGAAATATAAAAGAGACTACTGAAATGGTTGAAACCAGGTGAAGTTAGAACTTAATGTGTTAATTTAGACATTATTATTGTGTTTACATACCTGTCGCCACACCACACAGATGCTTTCCAATTCCTACCACAGGTAGTTTTCTTTCTTTTAGCACAGGAATCTTGTCTAAAAAAAAAGAAAGTAAGAATTAACTTAGCTCTCTCATGAGGGAAAGTATGTGTTCCTGTGGGCTTCTGAGAAAAAGAATTGAATCAGGAGGGGTAAAAGAGACTTGAATAAAACATTCTCACTTTACAGAACTCAACATATGAAATAATAAATCCTTTAGTATTCATGACATCAATTCATATATCCAGTTAAATATAGTGATTTATATACAAATGACGGTATACTTCTCAAGGCTGGATTAGAATTAGTGGATAGAAGAAGTTGCTGAGATGCATTTTGATTATTTTCTTTTTAAATAATCCGAAAAACTACAGAAAAAGGCCACTAAAGAGAATGATTGAGGTGTGAACACATTTGTATGAAATTGAGTTCCACAGGAATAACTTACTGGTACTATCTATCTAATCTATCTATCTAATCAATCTACCTAATCTATCTATCTATCTATCTATCTATCTATCTATCTATCTATCCATCGAGACAGTCTTCACTTGGTTGCCCTGGGTAGAGTGCTGTGGCATCATACCTCACAGCAACCTCAAACTCCTGGGTTCAAGTGATCCGCAACCTCCCCAGTAGCTGGGACAATAGGCACCCACCATAACACATGGCTAGTTTTTCTATTTTTAGTGGAGATGGGGTCTTGTTCTTGCTCAGGCTGGTTTCAAACTCCTGAGCTCAAGTGATCCATACATGTCAGCCTTTCGGAGTGCTAGGATTACAGGTGTAAGCCACTTTGGCACAATTTAAAATTATACTAAGTATCCTTTACATGTTAGCTAGGCAGAGAACTATCTCAATTTCTTTAATGGTTTAGGTAAAATCATTTAACCACATGCAGAAGGCTAATTTATGCCATGAACAGACTCAAATTAATTTAAACAGGACAAAGAAGCAACATAAGTACCTATCTTTAAAACTTTTAAATTCTTTCCTCATGATACTTCATTTCAAGCTAAAACTAAAAAACAATTAAGTTTCAATTCTAATTCAATTATTTAAATGTTACATAAAACATTATATAACAATAATGGATTAATATTGCCCTTCTCCCTGCAGCACTGTTCTGCATGACTGGATTTCTAAGCAACCCTCGGTGTAAAACTTATTTATGGCAGAGCAATAGAAAGTTATGCAACTTACTCAAACACAAGTGTTGAATATCAATTTGAAGTCTTTCAAACTCTGAATTTTTCTTCCTGTGTTTACCATCTACCTGCACAAACAACATTGTTAGCAATGACTTTTTATGTTAAAAAAAGCTTTATAAAAATAAAAAGATTTCTATTTGTTTTCAAAATTCAGATCAAGTTTCCATCTTAGTTTTATAACAGTATTAAAAATAGAATGAATAAAAAATTAAGACTGCACATTCTTTGATAAAAAACTCTAATATCATACATTTTATAGGTATGAAAATTTTATCAATTATTATGTATACATTATTTCCTTTACCTTTGTTATCCCTAGGATTGTATTTTTTTTTTAAAGAAAGAAGCTGTCTATTTTATTAATAGATTTTCACATGATTCAAGTTCTAAAAGGGAACATTTCTTCTATTTTTTTATAGTTTTTTTCCTGAGCCACACAAAGAGAAATAACATTTCATTTAAATACATCAAAAACCAACAAGAGATTCACTACTATTTACTTTCCTTTGAATTCATTTTAATGCATTTTTAATCCCATGCCACTGGATGGTAAACCAGCATTAACGGTTTCTATGCCCTATAATGCATTTCAGTCATTTCTAATAAGTGGAACCTGTAAGATGGCATATCATTATCTCTGTAAGCTCCTGGAAGTGGACTCTCTCCCTGAACTGTAGCATTCCTGCTAATGAAAGTAGATTTGGAAACATTATTCAAATAAACAAAACTGCTTAGATTTTTCTTGGCATACTATTTTTGGCTCGCTTCTCTTCTGACTCTCCCTAAACATCACAGCAATTCTAATTTATGCCCTATGTGCCTATAGCTTTACTGATCTACATTTGTGGCCCAGATCTCTCTAATGAGCACGAGACATATATCCATTTGTGAACTAGAAAGCTCTACTTCCACAGCAAACTGAGCACATTCAGGATGGAAATCATTATTTCTCCCTCAAATCTATCTTTCCTCTTCTTCCTCCTTTATTCCCTGTCTGAAGGAACAGCAGCACTTAGTCACTTGAGCCATAAAAATGCTACCCCCAATTGTTCCTTCTCTCTCATATTCAGTGATTAATAAATCACCAAGTCTTGTGATTTCCAACATCCTAATGTTTCTTGTACTCTCCCCTTTCTCTCCATCCCAATGAGATAGCCTTAGTTCTGGCCCATTTTTTACTTGTATTATTGGATTCAAAGTATCTTATTAATCTTCCTACTTTAAGTATCAGACTCTTATTACATAGTTTTAATGGTGCTGCTAGAATAAACTTTTTTTTTTCTTTAAAGAGCAGGGTTTTGTTAATTCACTCAGGGCAATGGTCTGGTCATAGCTCACTGTAACCTTGACCCTCTAACCCAAGGCAATCCATCCTCCTTCCTTGGCTTCCCAAAGTGCTGGGATTATAGACATAAGCCACTTCACCCAGCTAGGATAAACTTTTATTTTTATTTTTTTGCAGTTTTTGGCTGGGGCTGGGTTTGAACCCACCACCTCCGGCATATGGGGCTGGTGCCCTACTCCTTTGAGCCACAGGTGCCACCCTAGGATAAACTTTTAAAGACCTGTTTTTACTTTAACTCCTATATGTTCTTTCAAGCTCCTCACAAGTCACTTCTTCCACGAAACCTGTGTGACCCACACTACACTGAGGTTGGGGCTCCTTCATATTCCCACAGCATTAGGTACTTACCATTATCCTAACACTTAGCCTACTGAACCAATTTATACAACTACTCCTATTCCCCTAGACATAGGTTCTTTGAGGAAAGAACTAACTCTTGTTTCTACTGCACCCCTAACACACAGCAGGATAAAACCAAACTTCTTCAGCATAACGTAGACTAGCACTCCAGTCTCACCACTGCTGAACTCCACCTGGCACCATGTACTCTTCTAATAGAAATGTTTCCAGCGGCATGTGTTATGCTGTTCTTGCTTCCTGGAGGGCTTTTCAAACCCTCCATCCAGCAAACACTAATTTATTTTTCAAGATTTGGCTCAAGATCATCTTTTCTGTATAGTAGGTCATTCTCCATCTCCTCCCTACAATAAAAACTGTTACTCTTCCAAGGAATGCCGACTATTCTGTGCAGACTTTTTAACATTTTAACATGTAACTTAGTACAAACATTCGTTTATTTGCCTGTCTCTCCTTTGTAAACATAAGAGAGCATAAGTACCTTGTCTTACTTGACTTTTTTCACTGAACATCTACATGGTGCTTGGCAATAGGCTCAGTAATTGTTCACTAAATGAATAGTTACTGGTGAAGGTAGGAGTAGGAACCAAGACTTTTTTTTTAGGTCTTGCTTTGTCACCCAGGCTGGAGTGCAGTGGCCTTATTATAACCTTGAACTCCTGGGCTCAAGTGACCTTTGTACAATAGCCTTCCGAAAAAAAAAGACATAATATCACAAAAGAGACACTGCAACTGATACTGCGATCATACAAGACATCATCTGTGAATGCCACAACAACCTCTATCCAAACTAAATACAAAACCTAGAGAAAATGGACAATTCCATAAAACACACAACCTCTCAAGCCTGAATCAGGAAAAACAGAAATCCTGGACAGAACAATAATGAGCAGTGAATTAAAACAGTAATAATAATTTAAAAAAAATCTCTCAAGCACATAAAGCCCTGGACCAGATGGATTCACAGCTCAATTCTACTAGACTGAGCTATGCTATTTGCCCATTTTATATGACTATGCTATAGAAATTATTCCATATGGAGAAGGAGGAATCCTCCCCAACTCATTTTATGAAGCCAGTATCAGTTTGATACCAAAGCCAGGAAAGGAAATAACAAGAAAAGAAAACTAACAACCAATATGAACATGGATTCAAAAATTCTCAACAAAATACTGGCAAACTAAATCCAAAAACACATCAAAAAGATAATTCACATGACCACATGGGTTTCATCTCAGGAACACAAAGATGACTTAATATATGCAAATCAACAAAGCGATTCACCACATAGACAGAAGCAAAAACTAAAACCATATGATCATTTCAACAGATGCAGAAAAAGCATTTGATAAATTTAGCACCATTTCATGAAAAAAACAAAAAAACCATCAACAAACTAGGCACAGAAGGAACATAACTCAAAATCATAAAAGCCATATATTATACCAATATCATACTGAATAGGGAAAAGCTGAAAGTATTCCCCATAAGAACTGGAACAAGACAAGGGTGCCCATTGTCACCACTTCTATTCAACATAATATTGGAAGTCCAAGCCAGAATAATCAGGTAAGAGGCATCAACATTGGGAAAATTGCAAATTAGCATATCCCTGTATGCTAAGGATATAAATTTACATCTAGAAAACCCTAAAGACTCCACCAAAAAACTCCTAGAATTGATAAGTAAATTCAGCAAAGCCTCAAGTCACAAAATCAATGCACACAAATTAGTAGCATTTATATATACTAATACAATCAAACTGAGACTCAGTCAAACTGAGACAGTCAAACTGAGATTAATAGCTAAAAACAAAATAAATACCTAGGAATACACTTAACCAATGAGGTGAAAGGCAAACGGTAAAACATTGATGAAAGAAGCCACCAAGGACACAAACAAATGGAAAAACATTACCTGCTCACGGATTGACAGAAAAACCACCATTAAAATGTCCACACTGCCCAAAGAGATTTACAAATTCAATGCAATTCCCATCAAAATACAAACATCTTACTTCACAGACCTAGAAAAACTAATCCTAAGCTTCATTTGGAGCCAAAAGCACTTCTAAGCAAACAAACAAACAAACAAACAAACCCCCACCACTAAATCTGGAGGTATCACATCACCTGATTCAAATTATATTAGGAGGGTATAGTAATAAAAATAGCATGGTATTGGTGAAAAGTAGAGACAGAGACCAATGGAACAGAATAGAGAACTCAGAAATAAAACTACAGAGCTATGATCAAATGATTTTCCACAAAGCGTACAACAGCATACACTGGGGAAAGGAAGCCCTATTCAATAAATGGTGCTGGGAAAATTGGATCACCACATGTGGAAGAATGAAACAGAATCCCTATCTCTCAGCATATATACAAAAATTAATTCAAGATTAATAAAAGAATTAGATGTAATGCATGAAACCATTAAAATTCTAGAAGAAAAAGTAGGAAAAAGGGTGTCTCAAGGAGTAGGGAACCGGCCCCATATACTGGGGGTGGCGGTTTAAGCCCAGCCCCAGCCAAAACTGGAAAAAAAAAAAAAGAAAAAGTAGTAAAAACCCTTTGAGACACTGGCCTACTATGCAAAGACTTATAACTAGGACCCCAAAGGCAATCACAGCAACAACAAAAATAAATGGATCTTGATTAAATTAAAATGTTTTCTGTACTGGGCGGTGCCTGTGGCTCAAAGGAGTAGGGCACTGACCCCATATATCAGAGGTGGCTGGTTCAAACACGGCCCCAGACCAAAAAAAAAAACATACAACAAGCAAACAAAAACGTTTTCTGTACTATAAAGAAAATAATCAAAAGAGATAATAGACAATCTACTGAATGGGAGAAAAAATATTTGCAAGTTATATATCCAAAAAAGACCAATTTCCAGAGTCCACAAGAACTCAAACAAATCAGAAAGAATAAAACAAACAACACCATTAAGAAGTAGGGAAAAGACATGAAGAGAAGTTTTTCAAAGACAGAGAAATGGCCTATAAACATATGAAAGTGCCAGGCATGGTGGCTCATACCTAGCACTCTAGGAGGCCAACGTAGGAGGACTGCTTGACCTCAGCATTTCGAGACCAGCTTGAGCAAGAGTGAGACCCTGTTTCTACAAAAAATAGAAAAAAATTAGCCAGGCATTGTGGCAGGTTCTTATAGCTCCAGCTGCTAGGGAGGCTGAGACAGGAGGATTGCTTGAACCCAGGAGTCTAAATGAGCTAGGCTGATACCTCAGAACTCTAGCCTGGGGCAAGAGTTTGAGACTCTGTCTCAAACAAACAAACAAACAAATAAACAAACAACAACAACAAAAAAACCCCCACAAAGACACACACAGAAAATGCAAAAAAAAATGCTCAATCAGGGAAATGCAAATCCAAACTATAAGATACCATCTAACCCCTGTCAGAATGGCCATTATGAAGACTTGAAAACAGACTTCTGGCATGGATGCAGAGAGACGGGAATGCCTATACACTATTAATGGGACTGCAAATTAGTACAACCTCTATGGAAAATAGTAGAGAGATTCCTCAAAAAAATAACTGTAGGTCAACCATTTGGTTCAGCAATCCCACCGCTGGGTATCTACCCAAAGCAAATGAAGTCATTTTATCAAAAAACAAACAAAACAACACCCTACATTTGAATGCGTATAACAGCATAATTCACAATGGCAAAGATGTGAAATCAATCTGAGTGCTCATCAATTCATGAGTAGATAAAGAAAATGTGGTGTGTTGGGTGGTGCCTGTGGCTCAAAGAGTAGGGCACCAGCCCCATATGCCAGGGGGTGGTAGGTTCAAACCCGGCTCCGGCCAAAAACTGAAAAAAAAAAAAAAAAAAAAAAATTAAGTAAAAAAAGAAAATTGGTGTGTACAAACATATACACATACACACAGAGTAGAGTACTACTTGGCCATAATAAGAAAGAAGTAATGTCACACACATGCAGCAATTTGGATGGAAGTGGAGTCTATTATCCTAAGTGAAGTACCTTGGGAACGGAAAAACCAAACAACCTCAGTTCTTACTAAATGATGGGTACATATGGATGCAAAGAGACATCAAGGACATCGAAAACTGAGAAGGGGAAGCCTGGGAGGGAAGGTGTGGGATTAACAACTTATTTGGTACAATGAACACTATTTTGGTGACGGACACATCACAAGCCCTGATTTAAGGCCTCAATACAAGCTATCTTTGTAACAACATTTTTATGCCCTTAATATTTTGAAATAAAACCAACAAAATTATCTCTAGTTTAAGACAAGTCATCAGTATAATTAGAACTGATAAAAAGCTATAATCAAATAGACAAATAAGAAAATTCTCATTTTCTTTTTTTTCGTTTTTTGGAGACACAGTCTTACTTTGTTGCGCTAAGTAGAGTCATAGCTCACAGTAACCTCAAACTCTTGGGATCAAGCTATCTTCTTGCCTCAGCCTCCTGAGGAACTGGGACTACAGGTACCTGCTACAATACCCAGTTCTTTTTCAGAGACAGGGTGTCTTGCTCAGGCTGGTCTCAAACTCGTGAGCTGAAGCAATCTACCCACTGTGGCCTTCCAGAGTGCTAGGATTAGGGGCGTGAGCCACTGTGCCCTGCCTCCCCCCCTTTCTCTTATTTTTTTTCCCCTCTTATTTTCTTTAAGAGATATGTCTTTGTCATTTTTTTTTTTTTCAAATAAGAAAAATGCAAACAAAATTTGGTTATTAATATACTGTAATGGTTTCACCTACCTTGAATCTTGTGGTCACCTTTTCTACTAAGATGAAGTGAACTTTTTCAGCATCTTTTAAGGCAACATCAACCCAGTGAGACAATTTTCCCTTTCCTGCTCCAAACTCAATGAAGCATCTTCTTGGACCAAGTAACTTTAATTTTTCAATGTTACCTAAAATAGAAGCCTGCAAACTTCACAAGATTATTTTATAAACTAGAGCAAATACATTTAGCTCAAAAGGGAAAACAACAAGGTACATAAGACAGTATGCACATCACACTGAAAATTTCATTTGGCCTTAAATTTTTTTTTCTCTTGCTCTTTAAATATTTAATACGTGGTACTCAGAACCTCATCTATTCCCCCAATTTTTTATGTATGTTTATACATATGTTCTGAAATGGAAATATTTTTATACCCTCAAAAGTAAGTGAAATAAAATGTCATTAATAACTACATTTAGAAGGCCTTTAACAGATTCACAAAGGCCCTTTCTTGCAGGGTCACTGTAGCCCACACGTACCTGCTGCTTCAGGTGCTTGGTTGCAGAATCGCCATTTTTAGGGTCATTAAGGGCATCGTGTAAAGCTGGATGGGACATAATGTGATGTTTAAGTGTAGAATTCAAACCTGTGTCAAATATAAGTGCAACAGCTTAAGCAACCAAACATGAAACTGGATGACTTTGAATAATGGTAGAAACATACTGTAAGCCAGAACGGTAGCAACTAAAACACCACCACCTAATTACTCTAAAATAATTTAACTTGCAACTTTAGGCAGACTTACCTTCGCTTGCTTTTCTCAATTTCTTAATTAAGTTTTCCAACTGCTCTTCAGATAGAGAAGAAATTGAAACCTATATACAAAAATAAAACTAAATAACGTAGCCAAACAATGCTTGCAAGTAGCAGGATAGAGACTGAGTAGAGGCCTAACAGCTGGGTCATTCCCAGGCAGCTTAGGTTCTTTCTGAGCTCCTTGAGCTCCCATCAGAACTGCCCAACTGCTAAGCCTCTGCTCAGTCTCTGTCATGGAGCTTTGATCCACCTAACCTCCTCACGGTAAAGAACAAGTCCAGGCTCAGAACAATTTCAGATCAACGGGGACTCAGGACCATACTATAGCTTGTCTTGTTACGGGGCATAGGCTGGTTCTCAGACTAATGACATTGGTTCTATAAGAAAATGCATTCTAAATTCAAATTGACAGTTTCATTTGAAATAAAAATTGCAACATAGCTTATTCACAACATAGAGACAGCTTATAAATATCTTTTAAAATTAAATATTAAGTCAATGTACTTACTAATTGTTCAGGTATTTCCACTTCATCTCTTAAGCCTGCGTTAATATCTTGAATAAAGAAATCCTTTACAAAAACAAAACAACACTGTTGACAATCTGAAGATCACAGAAATTAAGCTGAGAAACTTCCTCCCTTCATCCCATACTCTGTATCTGCCATCCTCCCTTCTTTCATTTGTTCAGTTACTCAGTAATAATTAAATCATTACTGAGTAACTACTTTAGTCTTTAGTTTCCCTTAGGTACTAGGCATCCAATCACAGTGCATAATATAACAGACAAAAATCTCTACATCCATGGATCTTATATTCTAGTGAGGTGGTTATTTGTATGAGTATTTACAGTCTAAAGAAATTCATTTGTAAATTTTTTAAAGTTATCACCTGTTTACAGAATAGACTATGGACTGTACTAATTTTCCTTTATGGCATTACAGCAACAACAACAAAGTACCAATTACCTAATATAGTTTACCAGACATGCAGCATGACCAAAAATAAAGTATTGATACCACAATGGCATCAAGTCTGATTTCTTCTACTTTAAAATATTAATTAAAAATTGAAAATATAAATGTCCTTCCTGTGACACTGTTATTTCAATTAATATAATGAGATCTTTCTAGTACTCCTTTAGAGATATATATATTGCAGGTAAGGATCTATATTAGTATTGTCAAATAGAACTTTCTGCAATGATATAAATATTGAATATCTGTCCTAGCCAACATGATAACCACTGGCCTTGAAATATGGTTAGGATGACTGAGGAAATGTATTCTTAATTTTATTCAGTTTTAATTAATACTGATTTAAATAGTCATATGCAGTTAGTGGCTGCCATACTGAATAGCACAGATCCAGATCAATGAAATAGTACTATTTCTACAAATCCTCTTTTAAATGTGAAAACAACTCTTGGGGACATTACGTCATGCAGGGTAATGGACTTCTGTAACACTGAAGGCAGAAAGGCAACATTCTGATTTTGTGTTGCTAGCTTTCTCTTTAAGGACAGCAATGGAAATTAGTAATGAAATGGAACGGGTGAAGGCTGCAGGAATTACAGCATTTTGTTGGATGACCAATAAAATAACAGAATATTAGCCATAACTATTAGAATTTGATGAACTCCTAAGTTCAAAATGGTTACAAAGAGTGCTCTAGGTAACTTACATTGTCAATAAGGGTTTTAACATGTGAAAATTATTTCTAGTAGAAATTTATTACCAACTTACTTTCATTTAATATAAAAAATGTTTTAAAAAACTGATGGCCAGAGCTGGGTGCTGTGGCTCATGCCTGTCATCCTAGCACTTTGGGAGGCTGAGGCGGGTGGATTACTTGAGCTCAGGAGTTTGAGAATAGCCTGAGTAAGAGTGAGACTCTGTTTCTATTAAACATAGAAAAAACAGCTGGTGTTGTAGCAGGTGCCAAAAGACCCAGCTACTTGGGAGGCTAAAGCAAGAGGATTGCTTGAGCCCAAGAGAATGTGGTGGCTGTGAGCTGTGATGATGCTACAACACTCTACCCCTGGAAGACAGAAATGGTGTCGCCTCCCATGTAACACAGCAGGGCTTAGTTATTGTATAGTATAAAAAATGTCTACTTATGGAACAAATGTCAGGAAGGTGTTTACTTATTGCCCAATTTAAAAATAATTTTTATTCCCTGGCTTCAGTTTCTCAGCTGTGAAACAAGCCCCCTGCCTATGTGCCATCTACCTAGACCCTTCAATTTTGGCTAAGTAGGCCTTGGGTAGCAAAGGGAATTGATGCAAACAAGAAGCCCATGTTGCTGGCTGTGTGGTGAGTAATACAATTCTTGGTCCTTTGTCTCTAACTTAGGAGTCTCATATCTTCTGCTATCATTCAGGAACCCATGGCAGAGTAACTTGGTAGCTGGGAAATAAGACTAATTTCAGACCTTTGATAGTTCTTGACAAGCGTACTTCACATTTGCTTCTCAGAGGCCAGGATGGTTACGTTAAAGTGTTATGGTTTACTTTAGAATATATAGGCTTAAACTGTCCCAGTTGAAGTGCCAAAAGCCTCCACTCGGAAACACCAATCTCTTAAACTACCCAAATCTCCCATGACTATTAACTACCAATCTTATAGCCATTATCCAATATCCATGAGGGTCTTTGACACCAAGTTGTCCTTTCCACTTCAAATCCAGCATATATGACAATGTGTTCCAGCCACTCAGCTTAACTCTAATGATGTGCACTCTACTTCTGCGGGCCCTCTAGGCCCTGGCATGACTGCGAACCATTTACCTGTGAAATCTTAAACTCCAATAACCCATTTTCTGACCATAACTTTGTATTATGCTAGTATAAAACTTAGTGATTTTCTTGGTCTGAATCATGTTTTGTTTTGTTTTTTCTCGTCTCCAGGCTGACACCCTGTGCAGTTTTATTCTGTATAGGAAGAGTCAGTGCCCTTTACCCTCCCTCCTTCATCCACAGCCAAATAAAGAGCTGCCCCCTCTGGAGGGGCAGTGGAAGTCCTGTGTGGCCCAGAGCAATCCACATAGTGCAATCCAGGCAGTGCAAGAAGGCCATTAGTCCTGAGAGCCCATCAGCCCTCGTTGTCTGACTCTGATTCTTCTGCTGACTCAGATGCTCTCTCTGGCAGTCATCTCCCATCTGTTGGAACCTTCCTGACTCTCCATCCCACATGTATTTGATGGTCACCCTGAATTCAGCCATCTCATACCCAAAAAGCAGGACACGGGCCTGCTCTGGGGTCAGCACGTCGCCCTCCTTGCACACCTCATAGTCAGGCAGCAGGGTCACCACACCTCTCTTGAGGGCAGTAGGCAGGCCCAGCTGCCTCAGCTGCGGTTCCATGGAGTGGGGGAACAGCTCCAGGGCTCCAGATCCAGGCTCACAGTGAAAGTGGCTTTGTTACCGGCTCGGGCACAGTCCATTTCTGTGTATTTCGTGAACCACTCATTCACTTCTTCCTTCGAGCGGTTGGTGAAAAGGAGACCAGCTTCACCCCTAACTTCTTGCTGACCTGATGCAGGTTGTCTTTGTACTCATCAGATGGGCTCCGACCCAAGGCCACCGTCATCACTTTGTTTTTGCCAAAGAACCTCCAGCTGTGCTTCCAGGCATTCCGGACATCTTTCAGCTTGCTGTTCCTCATGTTGGCCACAGAGAAGATAAAAAGGACCTTGTAGGTGTCCACACATTTCTGAAGCTCTTCTATCAGGTTCTGTTTCAGTTCCAAGCCTTTCTTGGCAGTTTTGGTTAAGGAAACTTTCTTGTCACGCTTAGATTTGGGCATCGCGCTGAAGACACTTGCCGAATCATGTTTTTATTCTCTTGATCTTAGTTACAGTCTTCCACCTTTTCAAGACCTGCGTTCATTTTTTAATCAGCTAATTTCTGGTTTTCCTTTTAGGCCATCCAGTTTAGATAGCCACCATAATTATTCTCTTTCATAATCTGGTCCTTTTGTCACAACCATCCTCACAAAACTCAATACCTGTATTAATATGATTTTTAATTCTGACATCTGGAGTGCTGACCACTGTTGAAGTAAAACTTCCTAGTCATTTGGACTGATGCCAGTTCAAATTCATTATCTCCATACTCAGTATGATTCTAAAAGATGCCTATCTTTAGAATCCTAATTCTAAACTTTTACCTGTCTCTTCAACTCTCTTTCTACTAAAGGCACTAAGCTCTAATGGGGTGATGGTGAGAGGTTATTTTTCTTTTACACCACTGCACCACTTCTACTACACCACTAATCCCCCTCACTTTCTTACTTCAATTAAGAAAAATATTGCTATCAAATGAGAACTTTTTTTTTTTGAGACAGAACCTCAAGCTATCACCCTGGGTAGAGTGCTATGGTGTCATAGTTCATGGCAACCTTCAACTCTGGGCTTAAGTGATTCTCTTGCCTCAGCCTCCCAGGTAGCTGGGACTACAGGCACCTGCCACAATGCCCAGCTATTTTTTGGTTGTAGTTGTCATTGTTTGGCAGGTGGAAGATCTATACCTCTGGTTCCTTTTCTTTGCCACTGTGCAAACAATACACCTGCCTGCTACCTGGGAAGCTTTCTACCATCCATGATGTCCTCTACTATTTCCAAGTTCTTCCTTTACTGGCTCTTTACTCTTAGTACAATTGTCCCCTCGTATACAGAGTTCGACAATTAAGTTTGCGAACTCGCCCTAGAAACTAGAAAAAGTGCCACATACATCATTGCTGAATATCACTACAGTCAGCTTTGTAGTACTCCCCTACAAAGGAGTACTGATGCCAGTGCCTAGTCCATTTCAAAGGAATTTTGGAGCTCTTTCTGGAATGGCCATCAGAGCTGTCATTGTATGAGGTCTGACAATTAAGTTCATGATCAGTCTGGGTAACCCAGTCTCAAAAAAAAAAAGTCTATGCTTGTTATTTTTCCTGCCTTATTGTCCACTGACTCACATATCATAATGGTCTGGTTTTCTGCCTACCCTACCCTATCAAATATGCATTTTGCTAGGGTCTTTGATCTTTAACAACCACCATATTGCCCATCCAATGGTTTCTTTTCAGTCCTTACTTTATTAACTTGATTCTTTGTGGTGCTAGACACAATTGATCACTCCTCTTTCTGAAATTCTTCTTCCCATGTCTTCTGACAGACCATGAGCATGTTCTTCTAGTTTTTCTATTTCTTATCTCTCTAGCCACCCTTTCTCAATCTTTTTCTATGGTTCCTATTAACAGCTCACCCTTTAACGCCAGTGGCATCACAGTTCTGTCTTTGGTCAAATGATTTACATATTTTGCTGCATATAACGCACACTCATGTTTTTGATTTAAAGTTTCAGGAAAAAAATCTTTCATTTAAATTTTTAAAAGAGGCAGAAGTGGCAGTGTAGTGCAACCTCTTTCTAAGATGTGTGAGGTGTGGAGCTGGCAGCCGTAGAGAAGTAAGCCCAGGCAGCAGGTGAGAGTGGTCTGGATGGTACCATTCTGAGGCCCTCAAGACACCACACTGAGGAGGAAGTCTTCCTTGATGAAACCCCAGTGAAGTACTGTGCATTTGCTTTCCTGTTTAGTGATTAGAGCCTGACCTCCTTGAGCCATTCAGAACTTGGGCAATCAGTAACATCAGAATAAATGATACCAGCCTTTCCCAAATTTGCACACTCTACAATTCACCAGGGTACTGGTTAAAAGAAGACGCCTGAACCCCACCCAAATACACAGAATAAGGAAAGAACTCTCCAGAAGAAAGACCTGGGTATCTGTCCCATTAACAAACATCCTACATGGTTCTTCCTCCTGGTAAGTTTGGGAAATTATACCGACTCAACACATGGGGGGTTCAGACAAGTCATAGGCTCAAAATTACAATCTATGGCCTAAGGTACCTATATACTCGAGTATAAGCCGAGTTTTTTTCGGCACAAAATTTGTGCCGAAAAACCCGAACTCGGCACAAATTTTGTGCCGAAAAACCCGGCTTATACTTGAGTATATACGGTAACTCTGAGCTTTTGGGCTTTGCTACCAGGGATCCTTGCAGATAGAACTTCATGGGGACTGAGGTCACAACAATGGGCTACTAGTAGAATGGGGTTTCAGAACCCAGGTCTCTCAGACCCAGCTCAGGGTGTCCCAGTGGCTTTAAAATGGGGCCAGACGCATGAGAGACAAGGTAGCACAGGAAAGGCAGGGATCTACTGTCAGGATCTACAATCAGGAGCTTGGGGCATTCAGGCCCAACCCTGCCCCTCACACCGGCTTCCCAGAAAATAAGCTTGCTGGGGTTCTCAGCGGAGTGCTTGTGGCCATGGTCTCACTGATAGACATGGGTGGGATTAGGAAATGAGGGTGGGGCAGTGCCTGTGGCTCAGTGGGTAGGGCACCGGCCCCATATACTGAGGGTGGTGGGTTCAAACCTGGCCCTCACCTAACCACAACAACAAAAATAGCTATGCATTCTGGTGGGTGACTGTAGTCGGGAGGCTGAGGCAGGAGAATCGCCTAAGCCCAGTCGCTGGAGTTTGCTGTGGGCTGTGATGTCAGGGCACTCTACCAAAGGCGATAAAGTGAGACTCTGTCTCAAAAAAAAAAAAGGAAATGAAGGTGGGTCAGGAGGAGACAGTTGGGAGGTGAGGTGCTCAGGTTGTCTGGACCACTTTTACCTGCTGCCTGGGCTTATTCCCCGCTTCTCCATAGTACCTGGCTCTGTAGCTCCCGCCTCTCCTAAGAGAAGGAGGCACCCCTGTACAGACACTTCTATCATCCTTTTGCCAAGGTCCTGACACTAACCATGTTGCCCCTTCTTAGGAGAGGCATGCCTGCTTCTAAGATGGCAGCCATGTCTGGCACAACTGGGCAGGCGGGCTACAGGTTCCCGTAGCTATAGTGCCTGCCCGGTGAGGGGCTGAGGGATAGCCCAAAGTGGGTGCAATTACCATATTCCAGGGTATTAGTCTGCATATGAGCATCATTATTGCTTTCTAGAGTTACACTTTTAATGAATACACATAAATAAAAGAATCAAAAACATTTCTATAGATACAGTATTAGTACTGCCCATGTATAATGTGCATCCTCACTTTTCCTTCAAAAATTTGAGCAAAAGTACACATTATACACACCAAAATACAGTATTCCGTGGCTACCTCTCAAATCTCATGCTTTACTCAGCTCTCCCCTGGTATTTTACATTCCCACCACATGAAATGCCAGTGCTATTCTCACTTCTAGGCCTTTGCATGTATCTGCCTCCTTACCTACCTGATTCTCCTGTGACCTCTATGTCTCTTCTTATCTGACACTTTGTTTAAAGAAGCCTCCCCAACTTCTTCCCCATTTCTTTCACCCCTTTCCAAGAAAGGTTTGGGTCCTTCTTTTTTTTTTTTTTAGGGACAGAGTCTCACTTTATCACCTTCAGTAGAGTGCTGTGGCGTCACAGCTTATAGCAACCTCCAACTCGTGGGCTTAGGAAATCCTTTTGCCTCAGCCTCCCAAGCTGGAATACAGGTGCCCACCCAGCTATTTTTTTGTTGCAGTTTGGCCGGGGCCAGGTTTGAACCTGCCACCCTTGGCATATGGTGCGGGTGCCTTACCCACTGAGCCAGAGGCACCGCCCTGGGCCCTTCTTCTTTATTCTTCCACAGCACCCTGTATTTTATCAATTTTGGCACATAAAACATTGCATCTTCCATTTCTCCCACTAGATTGTAATGTTGTTCTAGGCAGGACCCATGGTACAATGTCTGGCATAAACAGTCAATTAAAATGTACTGAATAAAGAAGTCCCTTTCTTTTTCCTCTAAATCACTCAACCTGGGCAACCTAAAAATCCAAAGCTTCACCTATGACCTTTATGTTTGACCTCCAAATTTAGATTACTTGCTCTAAAGAGTTTCAGATTTACACATCCAACTCCAAATTTGCAATCAGTCACCAAGTTTTACTGATTCTGCTGCCTCAATAATTCATATACCTATCCCCACCCTTTTTATCTATGTTAATTCAGTGTTTTACCATATCCCACTTGGATTTCAATAATAGCCTCCTAATTGGTTCTCCTGATTCCAAGGTTATCTTCCTATACTACCATAAAAGAAAGTTTTCTAGGAGGTAAATTTGACAACACCAGTCCTTCTAAGCAGAAAGGATATATGCAAAGTTATGGAGCTCAGAAACTATATGTTCCTTTTAAGAAATTTGAACTTTATTCTGAAAGATATTAGAAACCATTTCCCTTTCTTTGCCATATCAAGATTAAGCTCAAGTGTTATTTCTTTCAGAAAGATTTTGACCTCTTGGATTTAATTTTAATTTTGATGCAAATGTGTGCTCTCATCACAGGTACTTGTTTCACTAACCTTATTAAATAATATCCCTTATTTCCAAGTTCACTTACCAGTCTCAAATATGCTCCTTGAAAGCTGGGATATTTTATTGAAATAAATTTAGTAGAGATTAAGTAAGTATTTCTCAATAAATAAGTAGTGGAATTATTCACTGAAGAACACTGAAGTTGCATAAAATTCTATTCTCTGAACTAAGACTATAAGTAGATTTACAGTCTGATACCACATATACCCTCAAGAGAATTCACTAAATTCAATCCCTGAGGCATGAGTCTTACTAAATATACATGTTTATAATTTACTTAATATATAAGTAATCAACACATACCAGACATTTCAGCAATTTTAATGTTTAAATACTTACAGGTTTTGGCTTCTCTCTTGAGTTACATTTTTTCAAATGCTTTGCTAGTTGATCTTCATATACTGTACTAAAGTGGAGAAGAAAATTATTTAAAATAAGATTGTGACAATTACTGCTTCCAGCACAGAAAAACTTTTATCTGATCCATACTTACTGTTTTGGATCTAAAGGACACAGGATTCTTTTGCGAGCATCTTCTTCCTAATAAATTAACAGAGACACATTTATTTCAATAAAATGTCAAGTTTATTACTTACAAATACTAAAACTAATTAATTCCTCTCAAAACAAGGTAAGGAAACTATAAAAGACCATGAAAAATTGGTAAAGTAGGTGACAAGGGTTTAACAACAAAAATCTCTTGTGTAGCTTGATTATGTAGATATGAACAAAGACTACTTTGGACAAACTAGGGTCTATAGCTTCAGATAGGTTATAGAGAGGCCTACATATGAAATTTAGAATCTTAGATAACATTGACTAAGATATGTACTACCATTTTATGTACCACCAAGGAAGAATCAATGCTGTATTACTTTAATTGGCAAATAAAAATCACACAGGTCATGTACAGTATGTTTTATATGTATACATTGTATAAATGGAAGACTGCCCATTTAAATGATAGCATATGGATTTTAAGATGCATCATAATTCTTTACAGATGTTGAAACATATTTTTAATTTAATTTAATTTAATTTAATTTTTGAGACAGAGCCTCAAGCTATCACCCTGAGTAGAGTGCTGTGGCATCATAGCTCACAGAAACCTCCAACTCCTGGGCTTAAGTGATTCTCTTGCCTCAGTCTCCACAGGTGTCTGCCACAATGCCCAGCTATTTTTGTTGTTGTTGTTGTAGCTGTCATTATTTGGCAGGTCTGGGCCGTATTTGAACACGCCAGCTCTCGTGTATGTGGCTGGTGCTTTAGCCACTTGAGCTACAGATGCCAAGCCTTATTTATTTTTTTTGAAACAGTGTCTCACTTTCTCTCAGTAGAGTGCTGTGGCATCACAGCTCATAGCAACCTCTAACTCTTAGACTTAAGTGATACTCTTGCCTCAGCCTCCTGAGTAGCTAGGGTTACAGGCACCTGTCACAATGCCTAGCTATATTTTAGAGATCAGGTCTCACACTTGCTCAGGCTGATCTTGAGCTTCTGAGCTGAAGTGATCCATTGGCCTCGGCCTCTCAGAGTGCTAGGAACAGGTGTGAGCCACCATGCCCAGCCAAAATATATTTTTGAAAAGTTGCTTAGAAACAATAAAACATGGTATTTATCCATTTGGGATGCGCCATATTTTTTTGGTTTTGTAACTTTTCAGTATAGTAGTTCTGCTCATTACTAAGTTCATGGATTTAACTACGGTCATGCATTAACAATGTGATACATTCTGAGAACTGTCTTTAGGTGATTTTCCTGTTGTGAGATACTTACACAAATCTAAATGGCATAGCGTACAATATACTGAGGCCATATGATGGCCATTACAGGTTTGTAGCAAAGGAAAAATAGCCTGTAGAGTTTATGACTGTACTGAACACTGTAGGCAACTGCAGCACAATAAGTATGTTTGTGTGTCAAAGCATATAAAAGGCATAGTAAAAATATGGTATTATTTATTATCTTCTAGGACCACCATTGTATATGCAGTCTGTCATTGAAAGGAACAAAGGAAAAGTAATAGTATTGGTAATTCTGCCCACATGAATCTGCACAAAACAGAATAGTGTAATAGTTAAAACTATAGGTTAGCCAGACTGCCTTGGTATGATCCCCAGCTCTATCAGCCACTAACCCTTATGTAGCCTTAGTGCCTTATTTAAAAGATGAGAATGATAATGTCTTACTTCCTAAGGCTTATTAAAATTAACTGAGCTAATGGTTAACCAAAAATAAAACTGCCCAGGACAGTACTGGCCATGTAGTAATGCCAAGTATTGGCTGTTACTGTCATTCTTTTTCAACTTATTTCAATTCTGATGTGCCTCTAAGCATATCCACAAAGCTATGCACACTGAACTTCATGGAAAAGCTAAGAAATTTTTGATACTCTTGTGAAAATACCATACATTATTTCTTTCTTATTTGCTGACTTTAAAACCTAAGCTCCATGTAAAGGCGGCTATTTTTACCACCAAAGCCTAACTAGAGTACAGTAGGGAAAAAAGTACATTTATTATTTGTATTTAGAAACAGGGTTTATTAACCTTGACACTGTTGAAGTTTTGAGCTAGATAACTTCTTTTTTTTTTTTGAGGTGGGAAGGGGGTAGTGTTGTCCTGTGCTTTATAGGTCTCATAGCATCTTTGGTTTCTACTCATTAGATGCCAGGAATACTCCCTAGTTGCAACAACCAAAATATCTTCAGATTTATCCACTGGGGGCAAAAATCACTCCCCAGTGAGAATTACTTGGTAAAAATGAATAAAAGTGATGCCATCACAGCTGTAAATGACACTTAGAAAAAGATGGAAACACTTCAACTATATCAGGAATTACAGATTCAAGAGGATGGCTACAATTCAAAACCAAATTCTAGTCATGAAAAGTATTCCCATTTGTTTTGCAGTCTTTCTTCAAGAACTAATAATATGTCATTCTTCTCCAGGAATGCTGATCAGCTTGTAAGGATTTATTTATATTCTACTACTATCATTATCTGCACTCACCTTCCAGATGTCTCGATAAAGTGAAGACTAAGGCCTTGTAAAAGAGTGGGAACAAAATCCTTCTCCTATCACAAATCTCATTCTTCAACCAAGAGATATTTGCTCCTCCCCTAAAAACCAGCCAATACAACTGTGGATATACTTCAAAGAGTTCTCATTGTAAGTCACATTAACCATATTCCAAAACAAGAATGTCCTTGTTTCTGTGTGCTTTGCCTCTTGGTAATTACACATCAGTCAAGCCAAATTAGGAAGTAGCCTATGGCTAAGACTGGCAGAAATAGATGAAGGGGTTCAGGGTACTGATCTGTGCTGGATATTATCTAGAAGAGTAAAACGATTAAGAAAGAAAATAATGCAAATAATAATAGCTATTCAGAAGTGGTGAAACCAGAGGCTGATCGATTTGGTTTATTTCTCCTAATTCAATTAGACATGTTCTTTTTCGACCAGCATTGTACTACTCGTTTTTATTTTTATTTTACTATCACATACATTTATGTATCTTAAAGTAATATACATACGTACAAATATACGGTGTTCGGTAGTACAACTATATGTACAACTACTATCAAACAAAATTGTTTTCGGTTTTCAATTTTAAAAACTCTTCCACCAAACAGTTATAAATTGCTTCTTACAGGTTAAGTCTAAAAAGAATTTTAAAGGAAGTTTCTTTTAACCGTACCCGCAAGAAGTAGAACTCTCGTTCAGAAAACAGTAATTAGAACACAATTAGCGAAACTTGGGGACTTCTGGCACTGCTTTAAACTTCCACTTTCCACCAGGAAGAAGGGGGGTGAGGGCAGTGTAAGCAGAGGTAGTTTGCAGTAAAACTAAAATTTAGCATTGCCATGAATTAGGATCAAGATAAATGGGTCAGTGGTGGCGCTTTACTGAGTAAAAGAAGACACTGTTCATCACTAGGGTTCGTCACCTCTCTGCAAGAAGAGCAGAACTGCATTTATTAAAGTAAAAGCTGGAGAATGCGGGGGACAGAAGCAGAAACCTGTCAAAGAGGGGAGCGGGCGGGTTCCAGCACCGACCACACCGGGAAACTTATTTCCGACTCTGGAGAGGGAAAGGCGATACCAGACCTCCGCGGCTCCAGCGTGTTCGCCACAGAACCTTTTCCCTGCAGCCACCACCATCCTGCAGAACCGCTTCTTCTTTTCCACGTAGTAACTGCATCTACCCTCAGCTGGAAATCCAGTCGCGGGCGGCGTCGGCGCCGAGGCCGCCATAACTTAAGACTCGTTCAGGAGGCGAGCATCAGGCAGAGGAAAAGTTGTCAGCTTTCTTCGGGTCCCCTTCCCTTAAAAAACATGGCTGCCTCGGGGCCCGGCACATAGGTTAGTGCCCGGAAGTACCGCAACCCGTTCGTTCCATCCTACGCAAAACCGGAAGAAATTGATGGTGGCCGGCGGGGCCCAAACTTCCTTCGTTCCCCTCCGTTTCTCTCTCCCCGCCTCCTCCGGGAGACGAGCGCCAAACTCAAACTCTATCTGGACCCGACCTCTTTCAGGCTAGTACGGAGGGCCGAGCCTGTTGGGCTTTTCCGCGCACCGGCCGGGACAGTGCGCCAGTATGAGCCAAGTTCTGTTCCAGCAGCTAGTCCCGTTGCAGGTGAAATGCAAAGACTGCGAAGAGAGGTGAGCTTCGCGTCTCCGGGTGCCCGCGGGTGGCGGTTGCGGTCTGGCCAATGGGGAAAGATGGCGGTTCCGGCCAGTGCAGCCGGCCCCCCAGAACGCGCTTAGGAAACCGGGCTGGGATCTAGTGGCTCCCTCCCTCGCCAGGTCGGCCGTTGCAGCGGGGACCGAAGGAAGGCTAGGGGGAAATGGGAAGCCGACTCCCATCAAGTTAATGTCTCAGATCCTGGCTCTGAACGGGATCGTGCAGCTGGCAGCCTTCCTCTCCCCTTTTGACAGATGAGAACTGTGGTCCAGCCAAGTTGACAATTTACCGAGGGCTCACAGCGAGTTCACGGCCGAGTCAGCACCAGCCCTCAGGCCTTGACTCCCAGGCCCCACCCTCCGCCCCCGCTACTCGTTAAAAATATGCTGAAAGTAAATTTAAACTTCAACTTAAGAAAAAGAAAGATTCCATGGAGTGCTTTGGCTCTTTTTCACATTAGTTCCTAAAAACAGGAAATTACATTTAGCCGATTAAAACAGAAAATCAGAACTTCATTAATCCATTCAATAAATAATTGCCTTCTTGTAAAACACCTTGCTGGGTACTGGGAATACGGTGGTTAGAAAGAACCAAACAGTTCTTTTCTTCGTGGAGTTTATAGTCACAGAGGAAATACAGGCCAGGCTCATAAATGAAAAATTGCAAGTTTGACTAAGGCGGTTGTTCTTTGGGGGTTTAAACAGAGAGATTTAACTAGATTCAGGAGATTTATTTCTTTTTCTCAGGCCCACCACTCAATAGCTGTCTCTTTATTCTCTGAACAGTATTTCCTCTATTTGTAATACTTTTCTAACATGCTTACCCACATGATTGCAATGAGAATCAAGTGTGAAAACGTGTTTGAAAACAAAATGATGTGGAAATGTAACATAAAAATTGAAGGTACTGTCTTATTGAATTGCCAGTAATATAAAAATGTAGTGTATGGAATTAGGTTCAAAATCAATGGCAGAATTAGGTTCAAAAGCAAAGTCAATATCTGCAGGTTATTTAGGTGGGTCATTATTTTGGGCTGTCTAGTATGGTAGCCACTAGTCACATGTGGTTGTTGGACATTTGAAATGGGACTAATTGGAACTGATGTGCCATAAGTGCAAAATACACATTGGATTTTGAAGACATACTGTGAAAAAAGGATATAAAATATCGTCAGTAATGTTTATATTATGTGTTAAAGAGATAATATTTTGTGTATATTGGATAAATAAAATATATTGTTAAAATTAATTTCATATGCTTTAAAAAATATTTTTATTGTGGCTTCTAGGAAATTTAAAATTACGTATATTCCTCATATTTGTCGCCTGAATGCTATCTCCATTGGGCAACACTGTTCTAGAACAATGGGAGCCATTGCTTCTGATTCCAATATCGAAACTCCTAGCTTTTCTCCATGTCATTACATTGTCATCACAATTAATTTTTTTTTTTTTTTTTTTTTGAGACAGAGTTTCACTGTGTTGCCCTTGGTAGAGTGCTGTGGTGTTACAGCTCACAGCAACCTCAAACTCTTGGGCTTAGGTGATTCTCTTGCAGGGGTCCTCAAACTTTTTAAACAGGGGCAAGTTTACTGTTCCTCAGACTGTTGGAGGGCCTGACTATAGTTTAAAAAAAAACAAACTATGAACAAATTCCTATGCACACAGCACATATCTTATTTTGAAGTAAAAAAACAAAACGGGAACAAATACAATCACACTGCCTCATGTGGCCTGCTGGCCGTAGTTTGAGGACCCCTGCCACCTCCCTTGTAGCTGGGACTACAGACGCCCGCCACAATGCCCGGCTATTTTTTGTTGCAGTTGTCATTGTTGTTTAGCTGGGTTGGAACCCATCAGTCTTGGTATATGTGGCTGACGCTGTAACCACTGTGCTACAGGCGCCAAGCCATTATCACAATCTTAATACACAATTTTATCCTTTTCTTTCTTCATCTTTAGAAATCTTTCATATATTCCTATCACCTATAGCAGGGGTTAATAAACTAGAGTGCATGAACCAGATGGCCCATTGTTTTTGTGAGTAAAGTTTTATTGGAACATAGCCATACTCATTTGTTTACAAATTCAGAGGTGAGTAATTGTGACAGAGACCTTATGGCCTGCAATTTATTATCTGGCCTTTTGCAGAATAATTTGCTGTACCCTATCAATGGGAATAATAACCTAAACTCTTTAGTTCAGTATTCAAGGCCAGTTCAGTTTAACAAAGCATTTGCAAATGCCTGCTATGTACCAGAAACTGTCCTAGGTGCTAAGGATACAAAGCTTTCCTTAACCCCCAACAAGAACCTATTATTGTTCTGGCTGTCAAGGAATTCACACTTTAATAGGAGAAATTAAAAGATTTACCTTGGAGAGAGACAGCATAGCGTAAGTTAAGAGTTCAGGCTCTGGAACCAGATTGCCTGGTTTAAATCCCAGTCCTACCACTTACTGATTTACATTGTACAATTTACTTAACTTCTCTATGTCTCACCTTTAAATTGATAACAGTAGCTACCTCATAGAATTATAAGAATGCAGTGAGTTAATACATACTAAAATGCTTAGAACAGTGCCTACAACATAATAAGCATTCATAAAACTTTAGCTATTAATAAAGTATGATTAATGCATAAAGTAATATAAGTATATATACTAAAGTCTTAGAGAAGGAAATCAGTTGAGGGTAGTAGTAACGATCAGGGAACTGTATCTAGAGGAAAAGTGATTCAAAATTTTGAAACCTGTGGTTTGACACCAACTTGATTTTTCAATTTTTTTTCCTAAGCTTGTCACAAAAATTTTTATTATCTTCTGAATGTATCTAATACTCTTATCTATACCATGCCTTTACTCCTGCTGTTCCCTCTGCCTCAAATCCTTTTTCTTTTGTAACTTTCAGGGTGTCTCTTAAATCTCTTCACTGTAAGGACCCTTCAAAGTTGCCAGTTTAAATTAATTGCCTTTATTCATTTATTAGATAGGGTGGTGTAGGTGAAAGATCTAAGTTCTAATTTGAGCTCTACAGTGTGACCTTAGGCAAGTATGTAACTCTGTGAGCCTCAGGTTCTTTCTTTGTAAGAGAGGTAGTGTTTGTTTAACATGGCTATTGTTAAGTGTGATGATATATGTAAAGCACCTGGCAGGTACTCAGTAGTGTAGGTATTCCAGTGTTAGTAACCCTTTCCTCTCCTCTCTTGAAGCTGTTGATACATTCAGAAGCAAATCTAAGGAAAAGTCATTTAATCTCTCAGTTGGAGAACATGGACCATGTTTATTTCTGTTATCTCCAACAGTACCTGGCTTAGAGTAGCTTTTATTTATTTGAATTGAGAGTTTAAAGTCACAGCTTCTGGGTGGCAGAGGGGTACTAGAATCTAGTTCTGCTAATGCCTGATGTTTAAGGTAATTTAGTTTAAAATAACACCTAGACAAATCTGATAAGGAAGATATTATGTAGATTTGTGCATTGTTCAGAGTGTGATATTTATGAGATGAGAAATATTATCTCTGATTGAGTTTTTATTGATTTTATATTGTTCTTATGACTGCCATTATAATTTAAAAAAAAAGATTGTTGATTTCAGATTTTATAGCTCCTGAAAGTTCATATTTGTCTATGTTTCTAGAGGTGTTTCTGAAGTAAACATGGGGAACAGGTTTAGTTTATGGGCCATTTTTTTCCTAACATCTATGCATATAGGAATATATACAACAATATTATTAGTATGACTGGTTAATTAATCATAGTAATATAACTCTAATAGAATTGTGTAAGGAATACTTTATTAAAAGGATGCTTCAGTTGGAGGTGGTGGCTCACACCTGTAATCCTAGCACTCTGGGAGGCTGAGGTGGATGGATTGCCTGAGCTCATGAGTTGGAGACCAGCCTGAGCCAGTGACACCTCATCTCCAAAAAAAGTAGCCAGGTGTTGTGGCGGCTCCTGTAGTACCAGCTACTTGGGAGGCTGAGGCAAGAGAATCACTTAGGCCCAAGAGTTTGAGGTTGCTGTGAGCTGTGACACTATGGCACTCTACCAAGGGTGACAGACTCTGTCTCCAAAATAAATACCGTATATACTCGAGTATAAGCCGAGTTTTTTCCGGCACAAAACTTGTGCCGGGTTCGGGTTTTTTGGCATAAATTTTGTGCTGGAAAAACTCGGCTTATACTCAAGTATATACGGTAAATAAATAAAAGGATGCATCTTGAATTTGTTTTTTACAAATTTATGAAATATGACAGGACGTTTAAAACTGTGAAGCACCATATAAACTTAGGTATGAATTGCAGCATACCACTATGTCTGTATAAACAAGGAAGAACTTCAAAAGATCAAAACCAAACATAATGATGTTATAGGGCCTTCACAAGCCTGATTGAATTCACTTATTTTACAGATTAGGAAATTGAAGAGTTGTAAAACTTAAAGTTTTTCTGCTTAATTTAAGTGGAACTAGAGTAAGACTCTAATCTATTTCACATACATTGCTTTAAATCAGTATTTTTCAAAACTTTTTATTTCACTGCACACTTGAATCCGTAGTTAAACGGATGCACACTCAAATTGTGTTGATCAAAAAGAAAGTTAAAAAAAGAATATACTTAATGTGTTTTGAACTTCTTTCAAAAATAATTTAATTATTGGTGTTTAAAACTTTTCACAGCGCACCTAAAATCCTCCACAGCACACCAGTGGGCATGCCAGTTGAAAATCATCGCTCTAGATGCTGAAATAAGAGAAACAGCGTATTCTCTTGTTTCTAAGCTGTTCTTCCTGTCTTTGTGATGTAGACCAGTACTTCTTATTCCTTTCCAGATAATCGATACAAGTTATGGTAACATTTAACCTCATCATATGAATAAGATTTAGCATACAATCATATGTTCAATAAGAAATTTAAGTAAAAGGACACATTTAAACTAATACAAAATTACAGATCAGAATATTAACAAATCTAAACCATAGAATCTAGTCTTGGTCAATTGTTTCTAAGTTTTTCTGTCAATAGTTGCTATGTCTATACTCTTCTCTAGTAGATAATAAAAAAAAAATGGAAAAGATTTAAAACAAATCTTTAGAAGAATAACTTAAAATTGAACCGATTCTGTTCACTTTTTTTTTTTTTTTTTTAAAGTAGGTGTTATTTAGTCCCATATGATCTTCGAAAGTCTGAGGCATCACAGAATTAAGCAGGGCAGTAAGGTTGTATACCAGGATACCAGGCCAGTACTAGGTACTCCACGTTGTTTATCTCATTTAATCCTCATAACATCCCGATTTTACAGGTAAGGACACTTTGGCCTTAGGTTAAAGACTATTAGGTTACTAGTGGAAAAACTAGAACTTAAACTTCAAATCCAATGTGCTTTCCAAACATCACTTGGTAAGTTAGAGAACACCTGTGGAAAGTCTAGTAGTTTAAGACTGAAAACTTTAGTTAGTGCAAATTATTATGATAACTTATTTCGTGTGACTGTTTCTGATGGCTGGATGTATCTTTTCATATAGGAGAGTAAGTGTAAGAGTGAGCATTGAACTGCAATCAGTTTCCAATCCAGTTCACAGAAAGGTTGGTATTTATTTTTTTTTGAAATATGTTAATTTTAGTACATTATAGGTAAGTATTTTTGTTCTTTAAGAGTATGAAATCTGGCTAGAAATGGGCTCATGCATGTAATCCTAGCACTTTGAGAGGAAGCCAAGGTGAGGGGATTGGTTATGGCCAGGAGTTTGAGACCAGCCTGAGCATCAGTAAGACCCTGGTCTCTACAAAAAAAATAGAGAAATTAGCTAGGCATGGTGGTGTGTGCTTGTAGCCATGGTGACAGAATAAAACCTTGTCTTATCTCAAAAAAAAAAAAAAAAAAAAAAAATGTAAGATCTTTTGTTATATCCATCTTGCTTTATAATTTTAGGCCATCTTGTGAATATTGCAAATCTAGGGTGGTAGAGTTTATTAAGACAACAATTAAAAAATAATTGTACCACATATATGAAGCATACAAGAAGAAATTGGGGTGATAGTCTCCTTAGGTGCTCAGTGAACTTAAAAGTTGCTAAAGGAGCCACTTGTGGTGGTTCCCACCTATAATCCCAGCTCTGTGGGAGGCTGAGGCAGGAGGATCACTGGAAGCCACGAGTTCAAAACCATAGCAAGACCCCATCTCAAAAACAACATGCTGGAATACATTGCTGCTTTATAGAATTAGCATTTCATGGTGTAAATGTGAAAGTAGAATAAATTGCAGTACTGAAGGGAGATTTTCTTGAATGTTTTACTTTACCTTTTGAAGGGAGGCATTTAAAGCAACAGTCCTGTATGATCTTCTAAAGTATGAGTCATTAACTGAACTAAGGATATAGAGTAGAGGATAAGAGATACAGCATCTGATTTCTCTGTCATAGCTTTCCCTGAACACATCCAGGGACGAGTAGGATTAGCAGTAGCTTCAGTTTTTTAAATGGCATCCTGGGGTGAATTTCAAGAAGTACTTAAATAGAAGGGTGCTCAACACAAGGCATTTTGAGGCAAATGCCCAGATTGCTAATTTCCCCAGGTAGAGATTATAGATCATATTTCTTATGTGTTATTACTCATGTCTGTTGTACCTCTTCATTTTCCAGCTCATAAGTAGTCTACATTTTTCTAGGACCTTACCAGTTCCTCAGTAGCCATGAGTAGATTGTATTTCATGCTTGTTTTTAACCTGAGTGCTGAGTTCCTTATTAGTCTTCCATCATCTTGTAGCCGTACCCTGTTTCCTTTCACCAGTATTCTCTAAGTACATAATTTCGGTGCACTTTTTGCCAACTTCAGCTGCTATGATGATCTGCCATGCTATAAATTTAACTACGTACATGGAAACCGGCTTTTGTGAAAGGTACCTGCTTCATTTGAGACTAAAAACAGATGGGATTCCATGTGAAACTGGCCACCTGGAGCAGGAGAGAGTAGGCCCTTCAGAAGAAGCCCTGACAACTTGTTATCCGATACCCTGTCCTGTGCCTGAGACAAAAGCTCCTTTTTTAGGGTGGATGATTATTTATCAGTTCTGCTATATTTGCCACTTTTGAAATACTAGACCAGTTAACTTGAAGGAAACTGAAAGTATAATTGACTAGTATGTTTGTACATAAGGAATATTTTTGTCATTGTGTCAGCAAGGGGTGGACCTGAATTTTCCTAAGCTTCTCATAGGATGATATTCCTAAACTTTTAACTCTTAGCATTTAATTAACTTTTATAGACCTTCAGGTGGCTGTCAAGGAGCAGAATATCTACCCCTATTTAAGATTCTAGTTCTCTAAAGACTAATAAAAAACCAGCAGCACCAGAAAACAAACTATCTGAAGTATAGCTGTGATACATTGATGTTATTGGATCACTTTACTCCCAAGAAGAATTTACTCTAAATGTTAAATCTTCTGAAGACATTAAAAAACAACAAACTTTCTTTTAGGACTTAGTTATCCGTTTGACTGATGACACGGATCCATTTTTTCTATATAATCTTGTTATATCTGAAGAAGATTTTCAAAGGTAACTCCTTTTTTCTCACCTTATATTTAATCTAGGAATAAATAAGTTTCTAAGTTTTATGAATGTGTTGGGATTGTTTTCTTTGAAACACATGTATTCGGAACTTTTAGTTATTTTCAGGATATTAGACTATTTGTATTATGATTATTTAGAGTAATTATAATTATTTAGGGTATTTTTGAAAATATGGATTATCTGCTTACAGCAACTCAGGAATTTGGAGCTTTAGCTAAATTTGTTGACCTTTTTCTTTTGATTGAATAAATTTTGATAAAAATGAAAGTTCCCTAGTTTAGTTCTTGATTATAATAGATGTTCAATAAGTAACAAAACAATCTTCCAGAGTGTTAATTATAATTACAAATAATAATTAAATTAAAAATATTTATTTTTCTGTCTTCTGTGTAGTTTAAAATTCCAGCAAGGTCTTCTAGTAGACTTCTTAGCTTTCCCACAAAAATTTATAGATCTCCTTCAGCAGTGTACTCAGGAATACGCCAAAGAAATTCCAAGGTAAGTCACATGAGAGCACCACGTTTTAAACTTCTTTCAAGATAGGTTCTTCAAAAGACAAGTTGATGGCAAAATATTTTCCATCTATTATAAGTAACCCTATTTTTAAAACTGGGATGATGGCTCTGTGAAATCTCAATCTTTAAGAAATCTTGATTAAAATCGGAAATATACCTTAATTTTCATGTTTTGAAAAGTATCTGTTTTGACCAGGTACTGTGGCCCATGTCTATAATCCTAGCACTCTGGAAAGCTGAGGTGGGTAGATCACTTGAGCTCAGGAGTTCAAAATCAGCCTGAACAAGAGCAAGACTGCATCTCTACTAAAAATAGGAAAATTAACTGGGCATCATAGCAGGTGCCTATAAGTCCCAACTGCTCAGGAGGCTGAGACAGGAGGATTGGTAGAATCCAGGAGTTTGAAGTTGCTGTGAGCTAGGCTGATGCTATAGGCATTCTAGCCTAGGCAACAGAGACTCTGTCTCAAAAAAAAAAAAAAAAAAAAAGTGAATTATCTGTTATTATAATGATATGTTTCTATAATGGTCTGGGAAAAGAAGAGTAAGATTTTGTATGTGTGTGGTGCCTTATCCTATCATTGTAAAGTTTATCATCAACCAATTTATTGGTTTCATGATTGTTGTTGAATCATTTATTTCATTAGGAACTACAAAATGATGCTTTCCTAAGCTGAGTGGTGGTGGCGCATGCCTGTAGTCCCAGCTAGATGGGAGGCTGAGCTAAGGAGGATCTTTTGAGCACAGAAGTTCAAGGCTCCAGTGATCCACTGCACTTCAGCTTGAGTGACAGAGCGAACCTTGACTCTAAATAAATAAAAATAAATAAATAATAAAATAAATTTAAGAATATGCCTAAGTATACATTTTCATATTAAGTATAATTCTTCTATAAAGAAGAACTTTCTCTCCTCAATTAGGGCTATTTGATTACTCCGACAATTCATGTATGAAAAGGCAAATGCTTAATTTTTGCTTTTAAATGGTCCATTTATAGAGTTAAGGAGTTTGTATTCCAGTTACTTCTGTGGTGTTTGATGAGGTTTGGTGGTTTTTTTGTTTTTTTTTTTTGAGACAGAGTCTCATCATGTCACCCTGGGTTTAGTGCTATGGTGTCACAGCTCACAGCAACTTCAAACTCTTGGGCTTAAGCAATTCTCTTGCCTCAGCTTCTCAAGCAGCTGGGACCATAGGTGCCCTCCACAGTGCCTGGCTATTTTTTTTTTTTTTTTTTTGTTATTATTGTTGCAGTTTGGCCGGGGCCAGGTTTGAACCCGCCCCCCTCGGTATATGGGGCCGGCGCCCTACTCACTGAGCCACAGGCGCTACCCCCCCCACCCCTGCCCTTATGATTTCAACATGTGCTTTTTTCTGATTTTTCTAAGTAGAGGAAGAAGTTTATGATTAAATGAAGAGTTTCACAATCTCATATAAGAGTGTTATAATGTAACATTTTCTTTTCAAAGGTTTTTGCTACAGTTAGTTTCTCCAGCAGCTATTTTGGATAACTCACCTGTATTTTTAAATGTGGTAGAAACAAATCCTTTTAAGCATCTTACACACCTCTCACTAAAACTTTTACCTGGAAATGATGTGGAGATAAAGAAATTTCTAGCAGACTGTTTGAAATGTAGCAAGGTAAGATTTAAATTTAAGTTATTCTTTTAAAGTAAGTAACAAATGTGTTTACTACATCACTGAAGAGCTACATTGCTGTAAGTTCTTGTTTTCTAAATAAAGTTTTTAACATGTAATGAATTTATTTTATTATTATTTTTATTTATTTAGTTAAAGCATAACAAGTATTGAATTGGACCAAGAATTGGGAAACTTAGGTACCAGAATTTTTACTGATTTTCTGAGACTCTGGGCAGCTCACTTAAACTCTCATCTCATAGTTTCATCAACTGGTAGACATGTATGGAAATACCTACCCTATCTAGCCCGTCTTAAATGACATAAAATATATGCAAGTGTCTTGAAAATTACAAAGTGCTACATGAGGTATTTGGCATAAGGAAACGACATAGAGATGCTGCTTAAGAGTTTTAGAAAGTCTTTCTAGTCAAATGCTATAGATCAGGGCATCTCAAACTTTAACAGCACAGGGATTATGTGGGGACCTTGTTAAAGTGCAAATTCTGGTTTAGAAGATCTGAGATGGAGCCTGAGATTCTGCATTTCTAATGAGCGTCTAGGATCATGCTAATGCTGTACTTGCTACACTTTGAGTAGCATAGCTACAGAAGATTAAATTGTAAACTGCATTTTGCTATTATTATAAATAGGAGGAAAAATTATCCTTGACACAATCACTAGATGATGTAACTGGACAACTGAACTTCACACAGAAGGTAATTCACGATTCATTTTTTTCTTTTTAGTCATCCAGTTTCTGACTTGCTTCTTAACTCATTTCCAAGCTTTTTTGTAATTTTCTTAAAAACATGCCACTGTTGAATTTCCTCTCCTTTTTACCACCATCTACTTAGCAGTTAATTATGTTAATCTGATGGTTTTTCTTTTAGGTGTTTTATTCTACCCAAACTTCTGTTATCTTCGATAGATGACATGTTCTCTCTGAGTCTTCAGTAAATAAGACAATGTATAGTGTCTGCCATATATTAGTTTTCTACCTACCCTCATTCTTCCATCCTCAAAGATCTTTTTGGTTCCTGTCTTCTAAACCTGGTTCCTTTCTTCTCTTGTGTTTAGAATTAATTCCTCTGATAGGCTTAGCATCATTTCAGTCCTAGCTACCATATTTCTCCCCCTAGTCCTTGAATTTGTGAGCCACAGTATCTGACAAGGTGCCTGGCTTCAGGCTGAAGATTTCCCTGTAAAACGTGGCTCCTTTGGGGACTGAGTTAATGGGTTTCATGTATAATAGGTAAACTACTTGTAACTGACTTGCTCCACCCTGAGTTGAGTACTTCTTAATGCCGGAGGAGAGGACTGGGTGGTAAAGAGTCTGATTTAATTAAAAGCTTAAAGATAGTTAAGCTTGACCTCAGATTGCATTTATTCTAATCTTGATTTTCTCAAATTCTAAAATCTGTACAGGAAAAGGCTTTGAATATGTCCTGAAAAGGTGTAATTTCATTTTCTTTAATATTCTTATAAGTATTGCCATGTAATAAAAGTATAACATATTTAGGAGACTGTCATAATATTTTATATTGAACTCTATTATAGACATTATCAGAAAAAATCCAAGAATTAGATAAGTTACGGAACGAATGGGCATCACACACAGCAGCATTGACAAACAAGCACTCTCAGGAACTAACAAATGAGAAGGAAAAAGCCTTGCAGGTGAGACCATTAAAGGAAACTGAAAAAATGATTTTTATTCATTTTAGCCATTTTATTATAAAAGTGATACATTCTTGTTTTAAATTTTTCAGACATTATAGAAGTATATAAAATAAAAATTGAAAATCTCTTTCAAGGTCTTAGTACTCAAGAGATAAACATCTTTTTTTTTTTTTAGCATTTACTTTTCTACACGTTCAACCTAGAGATGTACAGTGAAAGAAACTTTTCTAGGTTGTAGTGGAGAAACTTACCTGATAATGTACCATAGAAATGATCCCGAAAAGTACAGTCTTTCAATAAAGCATTTTCATGTGTTTTCTGGGCTTTTATCTATGTGTATGTGAATAACATGTAATGTATAATATTCATTTATGAACTTAAATTATAATTTTATATTGTATGATTTACATAGGTATATAAGTCTATATACACATATAAGGTTTTGGTTTCATTAACAAATTATTAAGATAGGTTTGTAGATGATTTAGATAGGCACTAGAGATTGCACAGTTATGATCATGTTCAAATTTTATTGTTGGTAAAATGTGACAAATAAGTATGAGATTGGCCTAATGAACAAAACTTGTAGATTTTATACTTTTAGGTGTTTTTCCATTATGGAACATATATATGTATACCAATTATAAACAACTGAAACACTATAATTGTGTTTAAAACAAGAACTGAAAGTTCTATGGACCCATTCTTTTTTTTTGTTTTTTTTTTTTTTAACACAAGTAGATTCATACTATATGTACTGTTTTCTAGTTTTGTTTTGTTTTTTTTTACTTACCGCATATACTCAAGTATAAGCCGAGTTTTTTCCGGCACAAAATTTGTGCCCAAAAACCCGAACTCGGCACAGATTTTGTGCCGGAAAAAACTCGGCTTATACTCGAGTATATACGGTAATTATATGTCATTCTTTAACTTGAAGAGTATTACTTCTAAATATACATGGTTTTAGGAGAAACAGAAGTGATGAATAAGATGATGGTGGTAAATTTGCCCTTGTTGACATTGTTTTCTCTTTCATGAAATTCATAAGTGAAAATAGACCCTTTCAAAACAGAGAAATCTAATAATTATAAAGAATAAATTATAATTTTTTCCCTAATCTTTTTGCATTTTTATTTCTGAATTTTTTTCTTTGAACTTTTGTACTGTGTTTTTATTATATAATAGGCACAGGTTCAATATCAACAGCAGCATGAGCAACAGAAAAAAGATTTAGAAATTCTCCATCAACAGAACATCCACCAGCTACAAAACAGACTGTCTGAGTTAGAGACAGCTAATAAAGACCTGACGGAGAGGAAATATAAAGGAGACTCCACTATTAGAGAACTTAAAGCAAAACTTTCTGGTGTTGAAGAGGTATTGAATGTTGTGGGTATTGTTCCATCCAATTTAAAAGAATGCTTTAATTTGGTCACTTTATTTTAATTTGATTACTGTATTACTTATATGGGTGGTGGTCTTCTGGACGCTCCACACAGTTCTCTTGTGATGTTAGGGTAATCAGTTTGGATACTGCATAGAAAATTGAGAGTCTGAAATTTTATAAAAAGGCTAATTTAGAACAGAACTGCGGTGAACTTGGTTATTTTCAGTTAGAGTTTTAAGAAACAGCTTACTGACACAGCTCTCAGACTCTTGTGTGTATTTTTAATATTAGTGTGGCATTTGTCTCTTAGTGTCCAAGTTGACAGGGCTGATACTTTCCCTCAGCCAACTAAACATATCCAGTAATAAGAAGAATAATAGTAGGCTTGGCGCTTGTAGCTCAGTGGCTAGGGCGCCAACTACGTACACCTGAGCTGGTGGGTTCTACTCCAGGCTAGGCCTGCCAGACAACATTGACAGCTACAACAAAAAGAAAATAACCAGGCGTTGTGGCGGGCGCCTGTAGTCCCAGCTACTTGGGAGGCTGAGGCAAGAGAATCACTTAAGCCCAAGAGTTTGAGGTTGCTGTGAGCTTAAGAGTCTGTCTCAAAAAAAAAAAAAGAAGAAGAAGAAGAATAGTAATAGTAAAGGTAAGACCTAATGCTTACTGAGCATTTGCTATGTGACAGGCACATATGAATACATTTAATTGTTGCAACAAGTCATTAAGGTAGGTTCTGTTATTATCCCCATTTTACAGATGATGAGACTAAGGGACAGAGACGTTAAATGACCTGTCTAAGGTCACATGGCCCGTAAGTGGAAGGAAGACCCAGGATTGGAACCCATCTATTGTTTCCTTATCTTTTTAAAAAAATTTTTTTTATTAAATCATAGCTGTGTACATTGATATGATCATGGGGCATCATACCCTAGCTTCATAGACTGTTTGACAAATTTTCATCACACTGGTTAACATAGCCTTCCTGGCGTTTTTTTAGTTATTATGCTAAGACATTTACATTTACTAAGTTTCACGTATACCCTTGTAAGATGCATCACACCTTACGTATACCCTTGTAATCCCGCACCTTATGTATACCCTTGTAATCCCACCTATCCCCCTCCATTCACCCCCCTCCCCACTTCCTCCACTCCTTCTCCCCTTTCCCCTTATTCTTTATTATAACTGGGTTACAGCTTTCATGTGAAAGCCATAAATTAGTTTCATAGTAGGGCTGAGTAACATTGGATACTTTTTCTTTCATTCTTGAGATACTTTACTAAGAATATGTTCCAGCTCCATCCATCAAACTCTTGTACTTAAGCAATCCTCTTGCCTCACCCTCACAAGTAGATGGGACTACAAGCACCTGCCCTAACACCTGGCTATTTTTAGAGAGAGGTCTCACTCTAGCTCAAGCTGATCTCAAACCTGTGAGCTCAGGCAATCCACTTGCTGGGGCCTCCCAGAATGCTACAATTACAGGCCTGGGCTACTGTGCCCAGCCCTAGATTCTTTGGTATTCTTTTACATGTCTCCTGGTTCATCCACATCAGATTTTCTCCGGGGTAGAAACACAGGGTCACGGGATATGCATGTGTTTAGCTTTGCTGAGTAATATAAAAATGTTTCTTGCAGTTTGGCTTTTGATTTCTGACTTAATAACATTATTGTCAGAAAACATAATCTATATACTATCAATTCTTATATTTTACATCTGTGTATTTACTATATAGCATAGCACACGGTCAGTTTTCATAAATGTTTTACATGGGTTACAGAAATGTAGATATTCTACATTAGATAAAGAGTGTTTATTGCGCAGTTCAAATTTTCTGTGTCCTAACTAATTTTTACATCGTCCGACTTTTTGTTGGGAATCAAAGTTTCTTGAGGGTGGGGATTTTTGCCTATTTTATTCACTGTTGTATGTGCAGTACTGTTTGATAGTAAGCATGCTCAGTACATATTTGTTGAAGAAATGAATTAATTATTGAGAAATAAGTGCTAGAGTCTGCGACTATCATGGTGGGTTGTTCATTTCTTTGTACTTTTCCATTCATACTTCATATCCCTTGAGGCTATGGTATTAAATGTGGAGCAACATATACAGATTTCCACTTTCCTAATGAACTGAACCCTCTGTCACTAGTAATGCCTTCAATATTTTGTATCAGGTTTAAACACAGCAACACCATCCTTCTTTGGATTAGTGTTAACATCGCTTAAAGTATCTTTTCTTGTCTTCAAGTTTCAATATTTCTGCTGAAAATTATTTTTATGCTATAGGTATGTCTCTTTAAAATTTCACAGAGCTTGATTCTGAAATCTAACCTGGTAATCTTTTACCTAGCAAGAGTAGTATCCTTATTGTCTATACATATGTAACATTTAAATTTATTTCTCCAAATGTCTTAACACAATAACTAAGAAAATGCTAGGAAGGCTATGTTAACCAGTGTGATGAGAATATGTCAAATGGCATAAACCAGTCTAGGGTACCCCAAGATCGCATTAATGTCCACAGCTATGATTTGATTTTAAAAAGTGTAAAAATAAATAAATAATAAATAAATTTATTTCTCCTGTATTGTTTTCTGAACCTTATTCTACAGCCTTTTCAGTATTTTTCCAGCTCGAATTTGTCTTCTTTTGATCAAGTTTTTCCTTTCCACTTGGTCAATGTTTTTTATCAATGTCTATTTTACAGCTTTCTCTAGGTATTTTAATATGTATATTGAACAACTCAATGTTGTTGAGTTGAGTTGTTGTATCCTGATCATTTGTCTCACAATTTTTATATTATGTTCTTTGATAGCTCAAATTAGACATTATTTCTGTTTATATAGTGTTTATTTACCAATATTTTTCTCTCCATTTATTTTTATATCTCATACTATCCATCCTGGACCATTTTCCTTTTGACTGACAAACATCTCTTGGTATTTCCTCGTAATAAGTATTTTTTTTATTGTTATTCAACTCTCATACACTGGTTTGTCTGAAAAGGCTTTATTTTTTAAATCAATGCTTATTCATTGTTGTTGTTGTTGTTGTTGTTGCTGCTGCTGCTGCTGCTGCAGTTTGGCCACAGCTGGGTTCGAACATGCCACCCTTGGTATATGGGGCCAGTGCCTTACGCCTGAGCCACAGGAGCCACCATCAATGCTTATTCTTAAAAGATATTTTCTCTGAGTAAGTAACTCTGGTTGATAGTTTATCTTTCTTACCACATGAAAAATATTTTATTACTGTTTGTGGTTTCCACTGTAGCAAAACAGCTGTTAGGAAGTTAAGTGACAGCTAAATTCCATTCATTGGTGGTCATTGTTATTTCCTTCTTCCTAGTTTCAATTTATTCTCTCATTTTGGCATTCTGCATTTTTCCCTATGATCATTATATGTATATACAATATATATATGTATTTGTGTGTGTGCATATACTTACATATATATAGACGTGTGTGTGTCTGTACATCTGTAGTCTATGAGACTTGTTGGATTCCAGAGTCAGGATAATGTATTTTAACAATTCTTGAAAATGTATAGCCATTATCTCTTTGAAAGTTATCTTTCCCATTCTTCCTATTATCCCCCGTTAAAACCCCATTTAGAATGGTAGACTGTTGACACTATTGTGCATTCCCCTTCTGGACCTCCAATTACACTGCCCTTCATTTAACCCATCTTCCAATTTCTATACCTGTGCTCCATTCTGAATAATCTAGTCAGATCTTTCTTCTCATTCTCTAATACATGTTTTTTTTTATTTTTTAATTTTTATTTTATAATTTGTTTATTTTTTGAGACCAAGTCTTACTCTGTCGCCCTGGGTATAGTGCTGTGACATTATAGCTCACAACAACCTCAAACTCTTGGGCTCAAGAAATCCTCTTGCCTCAGCTTCCCAAGTAGCTGGGACTACAAGCACCTGCCACCACACCAGGCTAGTTTTTTTTATTTTTAGTATAAAAAAGGTCTCACTCCTGCTCAAGCTGGTCTCAAACTCCTGAGCTCAAGCAATTTGAGCTCAAGCAATTCACCCACCTTAGCTTTCCAGAATGCTAGGATTACAGGCATACGCCACCGCTCCTGGCACAGAAAGCAGTTTCTAATAATCCTACTGCAAAGAATAGTAGGCAAGAGCTGGATTTTTAAAACTTTTTTAACCCCTCATAGCAGCGCCAGATACCCTCTGCCCCAGACTGTAGCCACCATGCCCCTCTCTGCCAGCTGTAATCACTATATCATTTCAAAGCTTCCTTCCTTTTCCCCAGGAGTTTCTCATTTGTGGGTGTTGTCTATCTTCTTTTGGCATCTATATTCGGCTCTATAATATGACTTCTTCAGTTAATCTTGGAGAAAGGAGCTTACCAAATCAGGAGAAACCACCTCTCATAAATGACCAGGCTAGAAATTTACATTCCCAATCAACAATTAACCCCCTGGCATTTATATCAAAATAATTAGCTCCTGATAAATCCACATGTGTATCCACATGTATGCAGCAATTTCTGCTGCATAATTAATTAATAATTTTGCTGCATACAAAAATTTCATGTTTCCATTTTCGAAAAGAAAAAGGTTAGCTTTATGTATTTTTAATAATCAAAACACCTGTACTTGCAGTTAAAAAAATTTCAAAGTCTTAAGAATCTCTCGTTCTGGGCATCTGTTTATTGTTTTTACCTCTTCTAGTATATTTCTGTCCTACTGGAGGGCACCAATATCTCTCCTCATCATCCTTTTTGACAGAAGTGAAAAAAGAATGACTTTATAATTAATATCCTTCATCTTTTACTGTTGGTGCAAAACTCACTCATTTTTTAAAATAGAATTTTTTTCATTCATCTTTGAAATGTACCTATGTGCGTTTTTATTTTTCTGCATGTCAACTCAGAATGTTATGCATGCAGAGAAAATTTCCTTTTCCTTGGATAAGACCAGTTGCCTCTAAATTCTCCTGCTCCCTTGAAATCACACACAGGCTGGCTGAAATGCCACATGTTATTTATTGCCCAAACACTTTTCATTCCATGTTTCTGTGCTGTGCAAGAAATTAACACAAACATAGGAGCTTGGATGCGCACACAGTTGTTACAGCATGGTTTCTGTGGGCAGGCGGCCGACACAGCTTAGCTGGGGCCTCTGGGGAAGGTCTTACAAGGCTGCAGTGGAAGTGGTGGCCAGGACTGGCTTCCCTCTGGGACTCAACTAGGGCAGGATCTGCTTCCCAATTCGTATTGGCAGCAATTGGTTCCATGTGGCTTTTTTCTGGCAGCTTGCTTCTTCACAGCCAGTAAGGGGAAGAGAGAAAGAGAGAGAGACTCTCCAGAGCCAGTCAGCTAGCAAGACAGTCATATAATGTAACATGATCACAGGACCAACATACCGTTACCGTCGCCATATTCTTTTGCTCAAGTCAAGGGGCTGGCCCACATTTGAGAGGACAACATGAAAGCCTGAATATCAAGAGGAAGGGGTCAAGGGCATGCACCCACAGCCACTTACAGTTTGTCTGTCATACCACTACTACCTCCATCCTGTAAGCTCTCATCTTCCCCAGGCCAGGAGACCAGACTTCTGGGCTTCCTGATGTGTTTGTAGAAAGTGGCCTCAGCAGCCTCGCAACTGCTGCGGATTTTCATTGAGTAACTGTCCAAGAAAGACTGCTCTACCTTGATTTAACTCAAATGTGCCAAAAGTTAAATGCTCAAGGATTAGTCAGGATTTAAGTCTGGATTCATGCAACAGAGACTTAAAGTGACTTTACTGGAACTGAGTTTCGTTCCTTTCTCACGGAACAGTCCAGATTTATTAAACAGCTCTCAGGCTCTGTTTGCCAAGGTTATCAGGGATCCTGGTTGTGTCTATCTTTTTGTTATCATCCACACAGTATTGTCCTCATCCTGTAGTGCAAGAAAGTTTGCTGTCAGGTTCATATTTTCAGCAGTGGTATACAGGAAAGGAAGAAAGCATATTACCAGAAATTGCATCTGTAACTTCCCCATTCTGCCCAGAAGTCACTTACATGGACACACCTACCAAGAGAGGCTGGCAGGTATGGGCTTTATTCTGAGCAGTTATGTTTTTTAACCAAAAAAAAAAAAAAAAGGCTGCTCCTATGGCTCAAAGGAGTAGGGCACCGGCCCCATATGCCGAAGGTGGTGGGTTCAAACCCAGCCCCACCAAAAAACCACACACACCCCCCAAAAAAAAAAAAAAAAAAAAAAAAAAATTAAGGATTCTATCAACAAAAGAAAAGGGGAGAATAGAAATCACAAGATAACCAGCATCAATGCCATGAATCTTAATTCTACTGAAGTATCTTTTTCCTTCCTGCTTTTCCCTCAGTGAGCTAAAGGAAACCCTCGTACTAAAATCTCCCCCAGACCTCCTACACGGCCAAATCAAATTGTGCTTTTGAAAATGGGGTATTTAAGAAAAAACTAAAATGTTTTATTTTAAAATAAAAATTTAAAAGACATTCATTTATTGGACAAGAGGGTGAAAGGGAAAAGCAGGATGTGTGCCGCAGCGCTGTTCGCAATTTAATATTTTAGGTTTTCCCAACCCCTTTCTGGCTTCAGAACTGGAAGAATTCTGAATCCCAAGACTCTCCTCCATTGTGTTTTAGTTAGAAATAGAGGTTTCCTTTTCATCGGTTATCTAAAATCTGCAGAGAAATAGCCCTGGGACCTATTTTAAGAAACAAAATAAAATTTATGAATTTAAAAATTTTCTGGTGGTCCAATTAGCCATGGTTGGGCAAGAATTTCATCTTAATTTTTTTTCATAGTGTTTGTAATTTGTATGAACATGGGACACGTGTTCACATGTCTGTGCTCCTTAAGGTGACATCATCACAAATAAAGCTTCAAGTAGGGACTCTTTTTATTTTGGTCCCCAGTGATTTTTTTTTTTTTTTTTTCAGATTAATGTGGGGGGTAATAAGATTAGGTTACATAATTTACTTTTGTAAGGTTAAAGTTTGAGTTGTCATTGTGTTCTTCACCTAGGAAATGTGTGATATACCTAAGCAATGTACCCATTGAATGGGACCTTACCCCTCCTCTTCCCTCCTCCCCACTATTCGAATTTGAGTTCTTTTTCTCAGGTGAGCACACAGTAGTTCATCTACTGGTTCCAATTTAGTACATGTGATGCTTGTTTTTCCATTCTTATGGTATTTCACTTAGGAGAGTGTTCTTCAAATCTGTCCAGCTTGTTACAAGAGATATGATGCACACATACCACAATTTTATTAACCCTTTGTGTTGAAGGGCTCTTGGATTGTTTCCACATCTTTGCAAATGTGAATTGTGCCACTATAAACAATCAAGTGTGAATGTCCTTATGGTAAAATGTCTTTATTTCTTTTGGGGAAATATCTAGTAAAGGGATTGCAGGATTGAATGGCAGGTCTACTTTTTAGTTCTTTAAGGAATCTCCATACTTCTTTCCATAGAGGGTGTACTAGTTTTCAGTCCCACCAACAGTGTGTGAGTGTTCCCTTCTCTCTGCACCTACACCAGCGTCTATTGCTTTGAGACTTTGTGCTGTGGGCCATTCTCATGGGATGTAGATAATATTCCAAGGTGGTTTTGATTTGCATTTCTCTAATTATTATAGACAATGAGCATTTCTTCATGTGTTTGTTGGCCATTCATCTGTCTGCATAAGAAAAGTTTCTGCTCATGTCTCTTCCCCAGTTTTTTAATGGGGTTGTTTTATCTTTTCTTGTTGATTTGCCTGAGTTCTTTGTAGATTCTGGTTATTAACCCTTTGTCAGGAGTAGAGACTTGATTGTGCTGTGTACCTGTGGAGGATCCCTAAAAGCATGTGGGAATACATCTGCATAACATAACAAAGGCCTTGAAGTATAGTCCTAAACATTACCACCGTTTAGAGAAGCAGTTCTCAAAATACATATGCATAACATAACAAAGGCCTTGAATTATAGCCCTAAACATTACCACCGTTTAGAGAAGCAGTTAGTTCTCAACCTGTGGGTTTCAACCCCTTTGTAACAATGAAAATACATCCTGCGTATCAGGTAATTACATTACAATCCATAACAGTAGCAAAATTACAGTTATGAAGTGGCAAAGAAAATAATTTGATGGTTGGGGGCCACCACAACTTGAGGAACTGTATTAAAGGGTCACGGCATTAGGAGGCATTAGGAAGGTGGAGAACCACTGGGTTAGAGGGATCGGGCATCAGTTGGGGGCAAGTGGAGGAGGTCTCATGTGGAAGGCTGAATAAAGAGCCCAGCAAGGATGTCCACAGCCTCATCCCTGGAAACTGTGAATATGTTACTGTCTAGGGCAAAAGGGACTTTACAGATAAGATTAAGTTAAGGATCATCTATTGGGAAGATTGTCCTGGACTTTCCAAGTAGGCCCTAAATGTAATTACAAGTATCTTTGTGAAAGGTACGTAGAGGGAGATTTGACACAGGAGAGGGTGAGAGAGACAAAAGGAACCAGCGTAGGAAAGGATGTGATATGGCCATAAGCCAAGGAATGAGGACAGCCCCCAAATATAGAAAAGCCACGAAAATGGATCCTCCCCCAAACCCCTGGTGGGCGTGCTTCCTTTGCTGACACTTTGATTTCTGGCTCAGTGAGACCCATTTAGGACTTCTGACTCCCAGAACTATAAAAGAATAAATCTGAGTGCCTTTAAGCTGCCACGTTGGCAGTAATCTGTTACTGCATCAGTAGAAAACTAACATAGCATTTTCAACTTCAACTTGAGCATTTTCCCTTGATCACTCCTATACATTGGAGGGTTTTTTTTTTCTTTCTAATAACAAACACATATTATTTTCTATAATTAAAAAGCACTAAAGAGAAAAAAATATTATTTCTGATCATTAAAATGATTTTGTACCTTGTGAATTTCTAAACATGTATATTCATCACGTGTTCAAAAGAATTATTTGTGTAAAAAGACAGGCTGCAGGGTGCAGGTTTATGTTGCCATCAACTGATCAGCCAGTGGTCTAAATTTTAGAAGGAGAATGTGAGTAGTAAGCCAATCAGCCCAGGAACTTTGCCTTTGCCAACTTTATTGCTGTTACTGATGTTACTGTTTGTATTTCATGAGTTTGGTTTCTTGTAACCATGTGAAAGAATCACATCCTTGCAGTATAATGGCCTACCAAGAAGACAGGATTATGATTATTTCAATTTGTTTCTCTGCCTTAACCAGCCATATTGCTGCGACTTTTAATGATTAAAAAGAAAATAACTACAGTGAGTATAGGCTTTCTCTTTGATGAGGGTATCCATAGCTTTCCTCCTACTCTTCCCTTTGCTATTATTTTTGGTCCAAATCCATGGAAATAGCCCCAAATGAATTTGACCCAGTTTTTTTCCCTGATCATTTTTTTTAATCTTAACAACTTGGTCCTTGAAGATTAGGAATATCCCCATGTAGTAAAGAACCCACATCCTTTGAAAAAAAATACCAGATAATAGAAAAATGGTAGGTTGGGCCACTTGTTTTTTCCTTCCATGTTTCCCATTTATAGACTTTAGCTTTTCTATAATCTCCAGCCAGAAGAGGGGACCACAGTATGTCATCCTCTCCAATAAGCCACCAATGCTTCCAGACCCAGCCTCTAGTGGGTTGGTACCCTCGCCCACCACCAGAATGTCCTTTTCTTGCTTCCAAAAACACTTCACTGCTTTCTTAGAAAAGAAAGACTCGTGACTCTCTCATGTCTTCCTTCATTTGGTCCAAACTGTAATGTATGCAGCAGGAATTCCATGACATTTGTACCATGTGGTTGGCATTGTTTCTAAATTAAAGATTTGTCTTTTTTTGTCCCCCAAACTTTATTACTTGGCCTTTCTTTTCAGTGGAGTTTGGGGGTGAAAAATTAAAATCAGTAATAGGTAAGCTTGCTATTCTATTTTTATATTCCTTGGTTATCTACATTTTCCTAAAATAAATCTATATTATTTGTATAATTTAAACATGAAGGCTGGGTGTGGTGGCTCATGCTTATAATCCTAGCACACTGGGGGGCTGTGGTGGGTGGATTGCTTGAGCTCAAGAGTTTGAGACCAGCCTGAGCAAGAGCAAGAACCTATCTCTACTAAAAACAGACATACTAGCTGGTGACATTGTGGCAGGCACCCATAGTCCTAGCTACTTGAGAGGCTGAGGCAAGAGGATCGCTTGAGCTCAAGAGTTTGAGGCTACTGTGAGCTATAAGGCCACAACACACTGCCCAGGACAAATGACGGAGACTCTGTCTCAAAATGAAAAATAAATATAAATTTCATCTAAATTCACTCAAAAATAAATGTCATTAAAATTTCATTCTAGTATTTTCCAAGCAATGAATTAATCTCACAACAAATTGAACTTACAGTGTACCAGGATGACATTAGCTAAGCTGTAACTTTTACCGTTAATATGATAATTACTTGAGCCAACTGGAATGCACCTCTCCTCAGGAAAACAGAGGTGAAAAGGATACAATTAAGAAGCTTTGATTTTATGCTGAAGCAGCCTCTGTGAGTCTTTTCAATCCAAAGACTATTATAACCAGGATGAAACATCAGCATTTAGATTAACAGCTGGATGCTGTTTAAAATATTTCCTTAATTATAATCTATTTAATTTTTTGCAGTTTAAGGGATTTTTGATGTTATTGTTACTGAAGAAAATCTCTTACTTGTGTTTCTTGTATGACAATCTTGTGTTTCTGGGATGTGGAGCTAGAAAATATGGTGGCAATTGCACTGGAAAGCTGTCTTCTTATTTTACTCTTTTAAATTTTACATCTAAGCAATGATTTTCTTTAGGGATAGGGCCTGAAAAAAAAGTCAATCTCACTAAATCATGTAGAAATAGAAGTTGCCAAAACTGAAATTAGCTCAATGAATCATAAGGAAAAATTACAAAAAGCGAGTAAGGGTGTTTACTTCCTCCCAGAACACAGAAAGACCTGAGCAATATAGAAGTGACATGAGCTCAGGATTCTGGTTTTTCTCACTCCTAGCCTGGTTATAAGCAGCATAGCAACAGTTCTCACAGAGCCACGGAGAATCTTTACTGCTTCAACAGAGACCAATTAGCACTCCACACATGACTCAGACGAAAAGAAATTCAAAAACATTTCTAGACCTAGACCCATTTTGACCCAAATAATAATAGTAATAAAAAGCAAAACACATAAACACTAGCATCAAGATATAATACCAATGATGCCTATATATACAAATTAAGAAAAGGAAGAAAACTAGTCACTAAGTGCTAAAACTGGGCCACCTGGGAAGTTCAGTCAGCTCTACCCATATATTTCCAATAAAACATTTAGGAGATGGTATTGTAGTTGTATAATCTGTGGTACTATTTTTCAGGGAGTATTTTGAAGTTCTCCCTTAGACAAAAGGCAGAAGGAGAAACGCAGGAAAAAAACAAAAACATAAAACAAAACAATTAACAACAGATGGGATAAACAGAAAACAAATCACTAAACGCTAGTGCTATAATTTGAATGTATTCCCCAAAGTCCATGTGTTGGAAACTTTACTCCCGATGCAACAGAGTGGTGAGGTGGGGCCTAATACAGGTGATTATGTTATGAGAGTTCTGCTCTCAAAAACGGATTAATGTCATTGTCAAGGGACTGAGTTAGTTATCAAGAGAGCGGACTTGTTATAAAAGTAATTTGGTCTCCTCTTGCTCTCTCACTCTCTCACCCTTCTGCCTTCCACCATCAGATGACACATTATGAAGGACCTCATCAGATGCTGGTATCATGCTCTTGGACTTCCCTGTCTGCAGAACCGTGAGCCAAATAAATTATTGTTAATTATAAATGAGTCTGTGGTATTCTGTTATACCAACATAAAATAGACTAAGACAGCTACTTGTATTAAATGTACATCCACCAAAATACTATAACTAAAAGGCATAAATTATCAGAGTTGATTTTAAAAAAAGAAAAACCACATCAGGTTCTATCTATAAGACACACACTTGAAATGTGATAGATAAATTGAAAGTAAATACATGTAAAAAGACATCTCATACAATAAAAAAGATGGTGTGCCTATGATAGCAAAGTAGACTTTAAGAAAAAAGAATTCCTAGAGATAAAGTGTAACATTCCAAAATGATAGAATGGTCGATTAACCAGAAAGACAAAATCCTAAATGTGCATGTACCTGACTTTAATAAGCAAAAACTCATAGAAATTAAAGGGAGAATTGGAGAAATTCACAATCATAGTCAGAAACTTTAACCCCCTTCTCAGTAATTGATAGAACAACCATACAGAAAATCAGTAAGGGTAGAGAAGATATCTGAACTACACTATTAATAACATTTACCTAAATTGGCATTTACAGGACACAACCCCTGAGACATAGGATATTCACTAAACTGGATCATATAGGCTGAGACATAAAACAAAGTCCAGTAAATCTCAAGAGACTGAAGCCTTACACAACATATTCTGTGACCACAGCAGAATTGAATTAGAGATTAATGACAAAAATATATGCACAACTTCTCTAGATACTTGGAAAGAAATACACATTTGAATAATTTATGGGCCAAAGGTTCATGTCCCCCTTCTTCCCGTCTTGTAGTCATATAGTTCTTTAATGAGACAATCACTGTTGCGAATTTGTCATATGCATACAGAAGTGTAGATGCTCCATGCATTTTCACACACACACACACACACACACACACACACACAGTAGCCATACACTATACTGCGCATCCTGAGAAACATTTGACAATGGAAAGGGACACAATAGTTATAATGAAACAGCAGGTATAAACTGAGACATGTAGTGACACTACACATATCCCACACCCTACACCATTGTTTGCACCACAATGTTACTTCATTTTAAATTAATAATGGAGACAAATAGTATCTTCCCCTAAAAAAAAAAAAAATCAACAACATGAGTTTGAAAACTAAAAAGCAAAGTGGTAAATAACCGATAATTGTAAGATAAAATCACAAGGCAAAATTTAAAATTTTGGCAGGAAATACATAGCACATCAAAACAGGTGAAAATATACTGAGGTATTATTTAAAGATAAAAATTTTTGCCTAAAGAATTAGCAATTTAATTCAAAGAATTACATAAAGATGGATGAAATGTCTTTTTAGAAAGCAGAATATAAAAGCCTTTGCAAGGTGGTACCTGTGGCTCAAAGGAGTAGGGCGCCAACCCATATACCGGAGGTGGTGGATTCAAACCCGGCCCCAGCCAAAAACTGCAAAAAACAAACAAAACAAAAAGCCTTTGCAGAAATGAGTAAACTGGAAACCAAATACACACATTAAAAAAAAAAATAAGAAAAGAGAAAACTAGGATTTTTGCAGCTTTAAAAAATAGGAAAACACTGGAAATAATTTCAAAATTTATTACTAAGAGAATAGAAATAAAATGTGGTACATTGATATATGAAACAGAATGATACCATTTAAATCGGGGGTTCACAACCTTTATGGCACCAGGGACCGGTTACATAGAAGACAATTTTTCCAGGGACTGGGAGGAGGTAAGGAGAAGGGAGTGGATTCTCATAAGGAGCATGCAACCTGAGTCCCTCCCGTGCATAGTTTACTGTAGGGTTCGTACTCCTATGAGTATCTGATGCTGCAACTGATGTGACAGGAGGCAAGGACATGTTAGTCCAACTTTATGGGGGTAATTCCATTAAGAAAATGGCAGTATACAAATGAACTAAACATTTTCCTGAGGGGAGAGAAAGAGTCATTGATGAAGAGAGATCAGGGTGGCCAATGACAAGTAGTGCTTTCGAAAACATTGCAAAAATTTGTTGAATTGTGTACCAAAATCATTGGCTGACTGTGAGAAGCATAGCAGACCAAGTAAACATCGATAGAGAAACAATCAGGAACATCTTAACTGAGTATCTTGGCATGAGAAAGGTATGGCTCTTGTATCATGATAATGCCCCAGCTCACCCGGCACTATCTGTGAGGGAGTTTTTAGCCCGAAAACAAATAAGTGTATTGGAACACACTTTCTACTCATCAGATCTGCCCCCCTCCCTTTTTTTAACCCAAAGATAAAGAGAATATTGAAAGAAAGATATTTGGATGACATTGGGAACATCAGGGGTAATAAGACAACAGGTCTGATGGCCATTCCAGAAAACGAGTTCCAAAATTGCTTTGAAGGGTGAACTAGGTTCCGGTATTAGCACATAGCTTTCCAAGGGGAGTACTTCAAAGGTGACCATAGTGATATTCAGCAGTGAGGTATGTAGCACTTTTTCTAGGATGAGTTTGTGAACTTAATTGTCAGACCTCAAATACACAGGGAAAAACAGGTCATCCACAGGCATGAAAGCCAGCCAGGGAGCACTGTACCACAGAGGACAACCCTATTCTCCAGCTACACAGCAAAGCTCTGCCATGTGGTTCTCATCAAAGACCTCAAAAGAGCATCTCACATCATAATCTAAAGAGACGACCCTAGATTAGATGCAGGCCCAACACATACTCATTTCAGGATTTGGTAGAGGTATTTTCGATTGTATAACATATGTAGTCATTTGTGGTACATAAATTGGATTTTTACAGGCTGCACAGATTCCATAAAGACCCCTACCTCTTTTTTATACCCTTTATTACAACAGTTTATATAAATGCTGATAATCCTTTGAGTTGTGTTAATTGGGTAGTATAGCTTCTGCATCCTGGAAGAGATACTAGCCTGGAGGCTCAGGATTGAATGAAGAAAGGACCAAGGTGGAAAGAAAACAAACTCAGTCAGGGAGGTTGGCAGGGTGAGAGTGTGCAGGTGCGGGAAGAGGAAAACCAACAGGGGAGGGACAAATAGAGACTCTGCCCCGACATCAGATGGGTCCTTCCTGCTGCTCCTAAAACCAGCCTCTGCTGTGCCTCACAAACCCCTTACCCTCCTCACCTGGGCAGAATAATGGCCTCCCCAAAAGTCCACATCCTAAGCCCCAGAACCGATGACAATGTTACCTTACATGGCAAAAGAAACTTTACAGAATTTACTTATGAATAGTTAAGGATCTTGAGATAAAGAAATTATCCTACATTATTGGGGTGAGGCCAATGTGATCACAAGGTCCTTATGCTAGAGGGGCAGATGAGAGGACAGACGCAGAGGTCAGAGAAAGAGAGATCAGAAAGCAGAGCTGCAGGCACTGAACATGGAGGAAGAGGCCTTCCCCATGGAATGTGGGCAGCCTCTAGAAGCCAGAAAAGACAAGGAAGGGGAGGCTCCCCCAGAGCTTCCAGAAGGAATGCGGCCCTGTCAACACCTTGATTTCAGGACTTCTTGCCCTCCAGCACTGTGAGATAATAAATCTATGTTGTTTTAAGCCACTAAGTTTGTGGTAATTTGTTCAGCAACAACAAGAAACAAGTATGTCCCCCCACCCCCAGTAAGAAGTGACTCCATTCCTTCAAATCTTGACAGCCCTTCTCAATGTTCATGTTTCTATGACTACTAACTAGGGGACCATGAGGAAACCTAGATAGATAGATAGATAGATAGATAGATAGGACATTCTTCTCAACAAATTATGAATCCTGATGTGAAAGACACTCTTCTTAACAAATTATGAATCCTGATGTGAAAGTCAAAAAGCACTGAGCCCCACAGAAATGGGGTAGCATCATACATGAATTACAGCTGATAAGAAGGATGGGAGCCTGAACCCACAAGACAAGGCAACCTCCCCCCTTGAAGAAAGCACCCCTACGTGAATGTCCTCTTTGTCTCTCCCTGCATAACCTTGGGACCCACATTCACTGCCTGGAAACCAAGAACTTTCAACCTGCTGAGGGAATACCATTCACCTAAAAGTATTGAAATGGTAATCCCCCCTCACAAATACAAACACACACCAAAGAACCAACCAGATATGTGAAAAAGAACTAACCAGGAAGCTCAAAGAACACCCAGCAGAATAAATGCCCCACCCACCCACCCTACACACACACCCTACACACAAGCATATCCTATCCAAAATAAGGAAAATCAGAAGTAAAGAAAAAAAATACTTAAAGAAGGCAAAGGAAAAAGTTTTTACCTATAGAGGAGCAAAACTAAGAATTGCATGTGATGTACCCTTAGTAACTAGACAAACAAGAATAAAGTGAAATTTTTTAAGTATTGAGAGAATAAAACCACCAACTTAGAATTCTGTACCATAATAATTATTCAACAATGAAGGAGAAATAGACTTTCTCAAATGGAAAATGAGAGAATTTGTTGCCAGTAGGCTTGCCTTCCAAGAAATGTTAAAACAAGTTCTTCCGAGAGAAGGAAACTGACATAGTTCAGAAACTCAGATTGACTTAAAGAAAAGATGAGGGCCAGGTGCAGTGGTGTGCCTATAATTGTAGCACTCTGGGAAGCCGAGGTGGGTGGATTGCCTGAGCTCATGAGTTCAAGACCAGCCTGAGCTAGAGTGAGACAGGACTCCATTTAGGGGGTGCCTATAGTCCCAGCCACTCAGGAGGCTGAGGCAAGAGAATCCCTTGAGCCCAAGAGTCTGAGGATGCCGTGAGTTATGACACCACAGCATTCTACCAGGGGACAACAAAGTGAGACTCTGTTTAAAAAAAAAAAAATAAAAGGATGAGCAATGGAAAATGAATAAAATAGGCCTAATAAAAACGTTCATTTGTCTTATTCTTTTTTTTTTTTAATTAAATCATAGCTGTGTACATTAATGCAATCGTGGGGTACCAAGCGCTGGTTTTATATACAATTTGAAATATTTTCAACACACTGGTTAACATAGCCTTTCTGGCTTTTTCTTATTGTATTAAAACATTTATAATCTACATTTAGTAAGTTTCACATGTACCCTTGTAAGACGCACCATAAATGTGGTCCCACCAATTACCCTCCCTCCACCCATCCTCCCCTCTCCCTTCCCCTCCCCTTTCCCCATATTCTTAGGCTATAATTGGGTTATAGCTTTCATATGAAAGCTATAAATTAGTTTCATAGTAGGGTTGAGTACATTGGATACTTTTTCTTCCATTTTTGAGACACTTTGCTAAGAAGAATATGTTCCAGCTCCATTCATGTAAACATGAAAGAGGTAAAGTCTCCATGTTTCTTTAAGGCTGCATCATATTCCATGGTGTACATATACCACAATTTATTAATCCATTCGTGGGTCGATGGGCACTTGGGCTTCTTCCAAGATTTAGCAATTATGAATTTGGCTGCAATAAACATTCTGGTACAAATATCTTTCTTAATTGATATAACTGTTCAAAGCAACAATAGCAAAAATTACTTCATGCTTATACATGCATATATGTATATTTGCAAACAACTGATCATACATAAATGATAACTTTAAATAAATGGACCAATTCCTTGAAATTCTACAATATAACAAAAAACTAACACACAGAAAATTGACAATATGACCAGGACTGTATCTATTAGAGAAAGACATTGAATCCATAATAATCTTCCAAAACAGAAAGCACCAGGCCTACATTGATTCACTGGTATATTCTACCAAACATTTAAAAAAAATTGCACCAACTCTCTACAATCTTTCAAAAAATAGAACTTATTCTGTGAGGCCAACATTATCGTACAGAATCATTACAAGAAAAGGAAATTACAAATTAATATCTCTCATGAACATAGATGCATTAACTAAAAAAACAAAAATCGACAATGTATGAAAAGATTTTTTTTTATTGTTTTGAACCAGGATCTTGCTCTGTTGCCCAGGCTACAGTACAGCAGTGTTATAGCTCACTGCAACCTCAAAGTCCTGGGCTCAAACAATCCTATTGCCTCAGTCTCCTGAGTAGCTGAGACTACAGGGGCATGCTTTCACACCTGACTAATTTTTCTATCTTTTGTAGATATGGGGTCTCACTCTTATTCAGGCTGGTTGCAAACTCGGGCCTCAAGCAATCTTCCTACCTCAGTCTCCCTAAGTGCTAGGAGTATAGGCACAAGCCACACCAGGTCTATAAAAAGATTATACAACATGACCAAGTGGTATTTATCTGAGGTATGAAAGGTATTTTTGACATTCAAAAATCTATTGATGTAATCCATCATATCAATAGGCTAAAGAAGAAAAATTAGGGGATTATTTTGATAGATGCAGAAAAAGCATCTGATAAAATCCAGCACACATTTATGATAATCCTCTCAGGAAACTAGAAATAGAAGAAAACTTCCTCCACTCAATTAAAAAAAAAAATCTACCAAGGCTTCGTGCCCCTAACTCACTGGTTAGGGTGCCAGCCACATACACCCGGGGCTGGTGGGTTTAAACCCAGCCCCAGGCCTGCTAAGCAACAATGACAACAACAACAACAACAAAAAAATAGCCAGGCATTGTGGCAGGTACCTGTAGTCCCAGCTACTTGGGAGGCTGAGGCAAGAGTATCTTTTAAGCCCAAGAGTTTGGGGTTGCTGTGAGCTGTAATGCCACGGCACTCTACCCAGGGCAATATAACAAGACTCTGTCTCAGGAAAAGAAAAAAAAAATCCCAAATCCTACAACTAACGTCAGACTCAATTGCAAAAAAACTAGAAGCTTTCCTACTAAGATCAGAGACAATACAAGTCTGTCTTTCATCCCTCCTTCCAACATCATAATGGAAATACTGACTAATGCAATAAGACCAGAAAAAGAAATAAAACGTATAGATTGGGTAAGAAGAAATAAAACTTCATTTGTTCTCAAATGACTTGATTGTCTCTGTAGAAAATCTCAAAGAACTGATGAAAAATCCACCCCTACTAATAAGAGATTATAGCAAGTTTGCAGGATACAAGGTTAACATAAAAATGTAAATCACTTCCCTGTATCCCAGCAATGAACAATAAATTTGAAATTAAAAACACATTATCATTTACATTAACAAACCCCTAAGATGAAAATGCTTAGGTATAAATCTAAAAAAATATGTATAATATCTATATGAGAAAAACTATAAGCCCCTGATGAAAGAAATCAACAAAGCAAATAAATGGAGAGATATTCCATGTTCATGGATACCAAAAAAAAATCAATATTGTCAAGATGTCCATTCTTTCTAATCTGATATATAGACCCAGTAAAATTCCATTCAAAATCACAGCACGTTATTTTGTGGATTTTCATAAACTGATTCTAAAGTTTATATGGAGAGGCAAAAAACCCAAACAAACAAAAAAACAGAATAGCCTATTGAATGTTGAAGGAAAACAAAGTCAGAGGAAGCCACTATCTCACATGAAGATTTACTATAAAGTAATAGTTAGTAAAACTGTGGTAAAAGTAGAAATACATCAATGGCACAGAATATACCCCAGAAATTAAAAATCTATATAAATGAAGCCAACTGATCTTTGACAATGGAGCAATGGCACTACAATGGAACAAGGATAGCTGGGACAATGGGACTTCTACATACAAATAATAATAATAATAATAATAATAATAATAATAATAATTTAGACAGAGCCCTAAAACCCTTAACAAAAGTTAACTGAAAATGGACTATAGACCTACATGTAAAATGCAAAACTATATCTCCTAGAAGATAACATAGGAGAAAATCTAGGTAACCTTGGTTACAGCAATGACTTTTAGATATGACACTCAAGGCATAATCCATGGGAAAAAATTAATAAGCTGGACTTAAATAAAATTAAAATTATCTTCTCTGCAAAATGCTTGTCAGGAGAATAAATAGACTAGGAGAAAATATTTACAAAAGACATATTCAGGTAAAAGATTATTATTCAAAATATACAAAGAACTCTTAAAACTTAATAAGAATACAAATAACCCAAGTAAAAAATGGATCAAAGACTTTAACCAATGGTTCACCAAAGAAGATATAAAAATGTAAATAAATATATAAAAAAGATGCTCAACATCCTCTGTCATCAGAGAAATGTGCCTTAAAACAATGATCTATGGCTTGGCACCCGTAGCACACTGGTTATGGCACCAGCCACATACACCAAGACTGGCGGGTTCGAACCCGGCCTGGGTCAGCTAAACAACAATGACAACTGTAACAAAAAATAGCTGAGTTGTGGCAGGTGCCTGTAGTCCCAGCTACTTGGGAGGCTGAGGCAAGAGAATTGCTTAAGCCCAAGAGTTGGAGATTGCTGTGAGCTGTGATGTCGTGGCACTCTACCGAGGGTGACATAGTGAGACTGTCTAAAAGAAAAAAAAAAAAAAGAAAAAACCAATGATCCACCGGTACACATATATTAGAATAGTCAAAATCCAGAACACTGTGACCATCACATGCTGAAGAGGACGTGGAATAACAGGACTCTCATTTATTGCTGATAGGAATGCAAAAAGCTACTTTGAAAGACAGTTTGGCAATTTGTAGTATTCTCCCAAATGAATTGAAAAACATATACCCATGCAAAAACCTGCACACAAATCTTGATAGCAGCTTTATTCATGACTGTCAAAACCTGGAAGCAATCACGATGTCCTTTAGTGTAATAGATGAATGGGTAAGTAAACTGTGGTGCGGCCAGAGAATGGAATATGATTCAGTGCTAAAAAGAAATGCACTACCAAGCCATGAAAAGACACAGAGGAAATGTAAATGCACATTACTCAGTGGAAGAAGCCGATCTGAAAAGGCTACATATTGTAATGATTTCAACTTATATAACATTCTGGAAAAGGCAAAACTATGGATACAATAAAAACAGCAGTGGCTGCCAAGAGCTAAGGCGAGAAGAGGCACAGAGAAGTTTAGAGCAGTAAAACTATTCTGTAAGATGCTACAGTATTAGATACATGTCAGCAAACCCTTGTAAAAACCCATAGAATGTATAGCACCAAGAGTGAGCCTTCAAGCCAACTATGGACTTTGATAGGCCAGCAATAAAACTAAGATTTTAAAAGTGGTAAGTGTGATCAAGAATGTTAGCTGAGGCCAAGAGCGGTGGCTCACACCTGTAATCCCAGCACTCTGGGAGGCTGAGGCAGGAGGATCACTGAAGCTCAGAGGGTTGAGACCAGCCTGAGCATGAGCAAGACACCATCTCTACTAAAAAAAAAAGAGAGAGAAAAGTATTATCTGAACAGACTCCTGAACTTTCTAAAGATGACTCTAGCATTACAAACATGTAGTTAAATGGAGCATGTCTGTCATTATTCATCCAGAAACAGCGTTCTTTAAGCAAAGAAAGGCAGAGAGAGAAGGTTAGTGCCAGATCCTAATGAAGAATACAATGACAGAATTGTCTCATAATTTGAAACATTTGGAGAAGGAAGCCTATTAGAATTAAATGCATTCAAAATACTAGTCAAAATCATCGAACAATTTAGTTTTAAAAATTTGATGGAAAATGAAGTACAATTTTAAATCCTTCATTTTTACTGAGTGCTTCCAGAACACAGTTTTCTCTTCTCACAAAAAGAAAACTAGTGTAGTCTCCAATACGGTTTTCAAGCAAAAAAATAGAAAAGTAAATAAATAAATGACTTTAAAGTTCTGAATTAACTTAATTTTACAAAATACTGGTGGCATCCTCATTTTGTCTGTAATTCAATCTCCAAAAATTCTCTTTCAAAAAACAAATGTGCGTTATAGAAAGGAAGCAATTCTTTGCTACAAAATGCGTTCGTATCCTCCACCTCCAGCCAAGTCACCCTCCATGGCTTGTGCCGAACTGTCATTTGGTGCCCCTATCCGTGGTCAAGTCTGTTGAGTTGAGCACAAGCAGGCCGTTGCAGCACAAAAAGGCCCACATCTAATAAAATAGTGATTCGTTACTGAGCTCTCCCAAAAAGAAAATTAAAAAAACAAAGTCACAGAAGAAATCTGGCGAAAGAAAGCACAGCCAGCCTGTGAGAATTGTCAGTCGGATGGCAGCAGAGGCTGCTTTGAACTTGACCTTCATTCAGTACGGGCTCTCACGTTACTGACGAGCTGCTGCCCCCTGGTGGCCAACAGAAATACCTCGTTATAAGTATTGATGCTGCAGTCACACATCGACCTTTTCTCTCTCACTGGACTATTAAAACGAAAACAGCATCACAACCACATGGATGTTTCACAGAAAAGACTCTTTCTTCTCGGGATGTAATTTCCCCTTAAAATAACGATGTCAACTTTTGGCAAACACTGCACTCTATAGCACATGCATACAACAGGAATAAAGTGTAATCTCAATATAAGTGATGATTACTCAGATTTTGATATACTATTTCATCATCTTCTGTTCCCCAAACTGTGGAGAGAAATAGCCCGATATGACGGGCTACAATTCTTCCCTGAACATGAACAGGTGCTTTAAAAAACCGATGGCTACATTTCAAAATGTAGAAATTAACAAAATTGAGATTAATCTTGATGATCTGTGTCCATCTTCCCGGCAACATACTGAATGAAAATCTAAAGTGCTTTCGTTATCTTTTGTATTGTTATCGCGTAAATTTCAAGTCCTATTTCAAGACTTGTGATTCCAGCAATGGAAATTCGCACCCCCAAGAGCTAAAACGAAATGGCAAAATCCTTCAGAAAGAATTTTTATCTTATTGGCAGATCAAAACAGCCTGTCTTTTTCAACAGAAGAGCCACAGTGCAGAAAAAAATGACCTCAAAGTATAAGGTATTATTTTTTACAAATGATAGTCTTCATTGGAGGTTAAAGGGAGATTTCTAATATGAAGTACAGAAATTGCATCTGAATTATTTGGAAGTAGGTGAACTTGGCCATTTCCATGTCCTTCTGCATCAACCAGTTCCTCTTCCCCATCAAACCTGTATATAAAAGTGAGGTGTTTATGATTTTGTTCACCTGCTTTTGAACACATGCCAGCCTTCACTCAGGTGGGCTCACGTTTGAACAGACCTTAGGAAAGTTTAAAGACAAATCTGAATTCCTATACATATTTATCTTGTTTGGTTTTTGAAAAATACAGAACCTCTGTAAGCTGACCACCCAAGGGAATGTAACAAACTGGTCAACATACAGAGAGGGTCAACGTAAGGAACTAGCCCTACTGTGCTGATATGTACATGTGGCCCATGTCTGGTCTACAAAAATTAGGTCAACTTAAGGAAGTGATCAGTGTAGGGAGGTTCTACTAGGGAGGTTCTACTATAATTATAATAATATTTATTGTATGAGTACTGTGTTATCTATCTGATTTAACTTAATTTTTTTAAGTGTACATTAATTGTTAGAAATGTATTGCACAGCAGCCTATATATGAGACAATAAGGAATCATTATGTAAATTACAATACTTCTTTTCTAAAACTTCCAATAGTATATAATTTAAATATACAATAGGTACCACATGGCAACAATGCTTAACAATGTTTAATGCTCGTGACACAGCTTTAAACGAAGTCATCGAGAAACAACTACATTATAACATTATGTATTTTTTTCATTTCAAAATATAATGGGGGTACAAACATTTTGGTTACATACATTGGTTTTGTATTGTTCCTGTCCTTCAAATTTTTCAAAAGATAAAAAATATGTTTTCAATTTTATCACATCAAATTTATAGAAATTGCAGAAACCTTCCAAAATGAGACACACCATATATATGTAAGTATATACATCCCCCCTCCACACACACATAGTAGGACTTCCATAGGTGTTCATATTGCTTGCTATACTATACCTATGTTATTTATATTATTTTATAAAGATGAAATTTTATTTAAACTGGAATAAAAAGAAACAAATACATAATACTATCATTGGATTACCATATATACTCAAGTATAAGCCGAGTTTTTTCAGCACAAAATTTGTGCCAAAAAACCCGAACTCGGCACAAATTTTGTGCCGAAAACACTTGGCTTATACTTGAGTATATACGGTAAGCAAAATTCAAGGTCCAAACTAATTATAGAAGATGAAAAGAGAATATGATGTAATGACAAAAGATACAATGATAAAGAATATACACATTGTATTTCTTCATGAATTAAATAACATAAAGCTCTAACTTCCAGAGCTATAGGAATATGATAAGACCATCTATCTGGATAATATTTTCATTACAACTCTTTTAGAACTTGACAGTTCAAGTACACAAAATATCAATGTTAAAGAAGATATGAAGGCCCAGAGTGGTGGCTCACACCTATAATCCTAGCACTCTGGGAGGCCAAGGCAGGTAGATCGCCTGAGCTCACGGTTTTGAGACCAGCCTGAGCCAGGTCTAGTCTCTAAAAATAGCCAGGCGTTGTGGCAGGTCCTGTGGCCCCAGTTACTTGGCGGGCTGAGGCAGGAGACTTGTTTGAGCCTAGGAGTCTGAGGTTGTTGTGAACTATGACGCCACAGCACTCTACCAAGGGTGACAAAGCGAGACTCTGTCTCAAAAAAAAAAAAAAAAAAAAAAAAAAAAAAAAAGATGTGTTTTATCTAACAGGAGTATCCATATAAAACTTTGCATTCTATAAAAAATACACCTGTATGTTAAATTTCTTATATCCATGAAGAATTTTTAGAAATCATTCTAAATTCCAACTATATTATATAATACGTACTAGCTTCATAGTCTTGGAAAAATTACTTAACCTTTCTGAGTTTCCATTTTCTTCTCTGTGAAATAAAAACCATCACACTTACTCACTGGATTGTTGCAAAGGTCTAATGATTAATACAAGTGACAGCCAAGCACAGGACCTGGCACCTACAAGACAGTAAATAAAAGGCCAAGAGCAGTGGCTCATGCCTGTAATCCCAGCGCTCTGGAAGGCTGAGGCAGGAGGATCCCTGAGCTCAGAAGTTTGACACCAGCCTGAGCAAGAGTGAGACCTTGTCTCCACTAAAAATAGAAAAATTAGCTGGGCTGATGCCATAGCACTCTACCCTGGGGCAACAGAGTGAGACTGTCTCAAAGAAGGAGGAGGAGGAAGGAGAAAGGAAGGAGGAAGAAGAGGAAGAGAAAGAAGACAGTAAATACTGTATATACTCGAGTATAAGCCGAGTTTTTTCGGCACAAAATTTGTGCCGAGTCGGGTTTTTCGGCACAAATTTTGTGCCGAAAACACTCGGCTTATACTCGAGTATATACGGTAATAGTGTTTTTCATTTCGGTGATTGTACTTCTTCCTGGCGTTCATCTTCCTCAACTTGAGTCCTAAGTACTTTTTACTCCATCTTTATCTCATAGCCCTCTACTACGTGGAAAAACTTTAGCTGCCCTCAGCTGGGCTACCCAAACTATCCCAATGTCATTGCTGCATCATAGTCAGGTGGTCTCACAGACCAGCGTACCAGATGACATGCTTTTACCTTTGACTACCCATGGTAACCATCTGTAAGTCTAAAATACATAATCACAAAATGTGAACCAACCAACCAGACACAAAAATTTAAATTCTTGGCCACCAAGAAAACCTTAATGAATTCCAAGGATTGTAGGGAGATTTTATGGCCCACATTCTGTAAGCAAAATTGGATTCTAAACCAGAAGTTTATATCAATAATAATAAGAAAAAAGAACCTAAAGGGGAATGAATAAATTCCTTACAATGTGAAATGAAGGCACACTCTTCAAAATAGTTTCCAGCCAAAGGTATAATTGAAACTGATATTACAGATAAAAAGATGACTTGGTATAAAAATATCGGGGCATAGCCAAACAAATATACTATAGTAGAAAATAGCTTAAATGCTTCCTTCTATACCCCTCTTTGATGTTTATGTCCACACATTATCTGTACACAATTGTTCACAGCAGCTTTGTTTGTAATAGCCAAACACTGGACACTGGAAATAATCAAAATATCCCATAATAGGTGAATGATTAAACCTATCTGTGGTACATCCATACCATGAGATACACACTATTGAGATATAAAAACAAAAGAATTGTTGATAAACCCCAGGAATGTGGATGGATCTCAAGGACATTATTCTGAGCAGGAAAAAAATGCTAAACTTGAAAGTTCACTTACTATTCTATTCAGATAACGTACCTGAAATTACAAAATTATATAGATGGAAGACAAATTAGTAGCTGCCAGGAATTAGGGAGAGCAGGAGGAAGGGAAAGGCATGAGTTTTTTTTTTTTTTTTTGAGAGAGAGAGTCTTACTATGTCGCCCTGGGTAGAGTGTCACGGCATCACAGCTCACAGCAATCTCAAACTCTTGGGCTTAAGTGATTCTCTTGCCTCAGCCTCCCAAGTAGCTGGGACAACAGGCGCCCACCACGACGCCTGGCTATTTTTTTGTTGCAGTTGTCATTGTTGATTTTAGCTGGCCCGGGCTGGGTTTGAACCTGCCAGCCTCAGTATATGCGGCTAGCGCCCTACCCACTGAGCCACGGGCACTGCTGAAAGGCATGATTCTAAAGGGACAGAACAAGAGAAAGAGAGAGTGAGCTTTGAGGGAATGGAACTCTTGTGTGTGTAATCCACATGTGTGATAAAATGGCACAGAAATACCATGTTGAGCTCCTGGTTTGATACCGTGTTACAGCTGTGTAAGCCATAACCATTGTGGAAAACTGGGTCAAGTGTACGTGAGACTCCTCTATGCTATCTTTGCAATGTCTGGCAAATCTATAATTATCTCAAAATACAACGTTTTAAAAAAGAATAAAAGATGAAATTTTAAAATAAAAAGTGCAAATAAAATAAGGTCTTGGTTTTTTTTTTTAATAAAACAGATTAAAGCCTCAATAAATCTGATCAAGAGAAAAAATGAAAATATACAATCAGAAAGAAAAAATATGCAAACCCAACTACAGAAGAAATTAAAAGTAACAGACATGATATATACAATTCGATGGCAGTAAATTTGAAAATTTATGGTAAACTGATCTGTTCGGGGTCAGACATTTTTTTAGGTAAGTGTTCCCTGGATAGCCACACAGTTCTGCTCACTGAATCTCCAAAGAGGCAACGTTTCCATTCAACACAATGGGATCCCTAGTGGTGAACGTGGGAAGTGCAATGGTGTCTATAACGGACCCTCATAGCTGCTTAAGACACATCAATTTGAAGGACCTTTTTTAAATGTTAGAATTTGGTAGCATTGGGTTAGATGATACATTGGTGTTGGTTGTATGAGTCTCCATTGTCTCTTGTATATTATCACATTTCACAGTAAACAAAAATGAATTAAGTGTAAAATACCTTAAGTATTTACAATATGATTGTATTATACGGATTTAAGTCACAAAGTCATTATTAGTAATTTTCCAGGACCCCAAGAAAATAGATGCATTAAACCAATGTAAATTGCATGTATGATTTTATAAATATTTTTAAATTGTATGCTTTAAACATTTTGAAATATTCTCCTTTTGAAACCTATTTATGCAAATCTAGTTATTTACACACATTTAGCCTCTTAAAAACAATAAAAAAAGAGAAAGATAAAAAAGATACATCAATTTTCAATATCTCGTCCACATACATAGATGCAAAAGCTATAAGTAAACACAGGAGTAAGTTGGATCCAGCGGTGTATTAAAAAAATACAATATAGGGTGGCGCCTGTGGCTCAGTGGGGAGGGCACCGGCCCCGTATACTGAGAGTGGCAGGTCCAAACCCGGCCCCAGCCGAACTGCAATAAAAAAATAGCTAGGCGTTCTGGCGGGCACCTGTAGTCCCAGCTACTTGGGAGGCTGAGGCAAAAGAATCACCTAAGCCCAGGAGTTGGAGGTTGCTGTGAGCTGTGATGCTACAGCACTCTACTGAGGGTGACAAAATGAGACTCTGTCTCTACAAAAAAAAAACAAAAAAAAAAAAAAACAATATAGACAAATTATATATAGTCCAAGGATATAAAGATGGTTTTGCAATAGGAAATTTGACATAATTTATTATATTAAACCAATGAGCAAAACTATTTGATTACATCAATAGGTGGCAAAAAAAGAATTTGAAAAATTTAGCTCCATTCCCAAAAAGATTGGAAGGAAAAAGAACAACGTGAAACCAATATTCTAAAAGAGTAGAGACTATTTCTTCAAATAAAAGGGGAAAAAAAATCAAACAGTATTTAAAAGGTAGAATACTAAAATTATTACCATAAATTCAGGAACAAATTATCTTTACTCATACATGCTGTCATGAATCTAAACAATAACAGTAAAAAGCTTTGCATTCACAGCAAATTTGGTAAGACAATGTTTACAGAAACATTGGTGAGAAATAGAATTGGAAAAAAAAACCTTGATACACTATAGTAACAAAAAATGATAAAAAAAAAAAAAATACTTAGGAATATATTAACAAATATAGCTAGAGGGTCTCTGTAAAGGAAATTCTCAAATTTTATTAAAGGGCATAAAACAAGAACTGAATAAATGGAAAGATATGTTTCTGGATGGAGAAACTTTTTAAAAGTCACTTCATAAATTAATACATAAATGTAATGCAGCCTCCTGTCAGAATCCTACAGGACTTGATTTTGTAACTGGGTAAAATGATGGCTGAAATAGTCTTTGTTCAAAAAAAATAGTGGGGGGAGAGCATGATTTATAAATATACTGTGCATCGGGCTAACATTGGTAGAACAGAATCTAGAAACATTCAGCTGTATGTGGGAACCTTATTCTTTGATTGAAGAAAAAACAGGATCCACCTAGCACCTTGGTCTTCTCATTTTCATGTGGCTTTTCTTCCACACCACGGGTATAGCCTCAACCTACCTGCAAAACATTAAGCATCTCTCTGACATTTCTTTTCCTGATCACTAGTGTGGCCTTTGTTGTTTAACAACAAAATCCATCAACAATCACTGACCTTCCTTCCCTCGTTATCTACTTCAGATTCCTGTTCCTTGTGTTTACTTTGAGATTACTTATGCATCTATCTCCCATCTCACCCCTCCTGGGAAGATCCCAGCCCCCGTTAAATTAGACTTTTCATCCATTGAACATGGCCTAGAAAAAAAAAAAAAGCACCACTAAACTGGCCTCTAATTTTGATGACAGATTTCAAATAATCACTTTGTCCTGCTTGTTGATTCTGCTGTTCCCAAGTTTCTTTCCTGTCACCTAATCACTTCCCAACGTCTCTTCCCTCTTCCCCTCTCCACTATTCATCTTAAAGCTAGTCTTGCTTCTCACCTGCACGACACAGCATTCAGAAGAGACTCTCAAACACTCCTACGCCAAACCAGCAGGCCTGTCCTCATCTGTGCCCACAGGTGGTCTTGCCAGGATTCAGCAGCCCACTTTTCTCCCCTGCTACCTAAGGCCACTATCTCCACCCAAGCTGTGGATTCCGTCCCTTCTCACCTACTCACAGACTTTGTTCCTACAAGTTCACTTTTCTCGCTCTGTGGGGGACCACTCCCACTGACACACAGACATTCCACGCCACCCCCTTCCTGTCTCCTCCTTGCCTCCACTTACCCTTCTGGCTGGGACTCCATGCTAGCAAGTCGTCTATACTCCCTGCCTCCACTTTCTCCTTCCCCAGTCTGTCGCATGGGGCTGTCCCCCTCACACGCACGCCTCCAGAATCTGCCAAGGTCACCAGTGAACTTCACATAACCAAATCCAACGTGAATTGTCTGTGTATGTCCAACTCTCAACAGCAGGGGTAGTGTCTAAAAGTACTTTTCACCCACCGGAGGACAGCAGACTCTGGAACGAGACTGCAGGTCTTCAAGCAGCTGTGAAAACATGGGCAAGTTACTGACCTCCCTGTGCCAAGGTTTTCTCATTTGTAAAAGGAGGACAATAATACTTTTCTAATACCATGTTATAGGGTTTGGGAAGGATTTTATGATTTAATATGTGTGAAGCCCTTTGAAATTGTCTGACATACTGTAAGCGTTCAATAAATGTTGGCTATTATTGAATGTTCCCTTCTTCTTGAAACCTTTGCTTAAACTGATATTTAGGGTACCAGACACCCCTAATTTTTCTAGCAGCTCCCCCTCCTGATGTCTAAATCAGGAAAGATCCTAAGATTTATCACTCAGCGCTTTCCTATTCAGTATCTGTTTACAGATATATTTTCTCCCTCAGTGATTTCCTCTTATGTACCTCACGTGGGTGTATAGCTTTAAATTTTATCTATGAGCTATTGGTTCCCAAACATATATATTTCCAGATCTCTCCTCTCCCCTGAGCTCCAGACTCTTATACCTAAATGTCTATTCAAAATTTCCATGTGGATATCCAACAGGCAACTCAAATTTAATAAGTCCAAAATAATTTTCCACGCTGAATCTGTTTCTCCCTCTGTATTTCCCATCTTAGAACACCATTCTCTAGTTGCTAATGCTAAATGCCCAGGAATCATCCTTCGATTCCTCTCTTTTTCTCCTCTAATCTATTAGCACATTTTACCGTTATTACTTTCCGCATAGATCTTGGATCTGATTGCTTTTCATCACTTCTCATCACCACCCTTGGTCCGATCCACCATCATCCTTTTGTTAGACTTTTGCAACACACTATACACCTCTACACATCTCTTTGCTTCCATGCTTGCTTCCAGGTATCAGTTATTTTTTTTCTTTTTTTAGCAGTGTCACTCTGTCACCCTGCATAGAGTGCTGTGCCATCACAGCTCACAGCAACTTCAAACTCTTGGGCTCAAGAGATCCTCTTGCCTCACCCTCCCAAATAGCTGTGCCCACCATGCCTCCTACCCCCTGCTACTTTTTTATTTTAGTAGAGATAAGGCCTCCCTTTACTCAGGCTGGTCTTGAACTCTTGAGCTCCATCTATATCCACCTTGGCCTCCCAAGAGTGCTAGGATTACAGGTGTAATCATACCCAGCCTGTTAGTGATATTAACTTATATGGCAAAATTGGTCAATTATTTTCCCAATAACCATCCAACACTTCTTCCTCATAGAACTCTTATGACATTGAGGACAGTGATGTGCCTAGCCTAAACTATTTTTTTTAACTTTCTTTAGAGTTAGATGTGGCCAGGTGATTACATTCCAGCTAGTGAAACAAAAGGGAACATGAGTTAGAACATGCAGCATCCCCGGGGAAGTGACAAGCCTCAAGGGTTTATGAGCCAGAGAACCAAGAAGTCCACTCCCTAGAGCAAGTGGAACCCTTCTTCAATTTTCGAGGAGCCAGCTAGAGGTCCAGCATACTCCCACCACACCCCCAATATCATGTGATGGTCCCCTGCACCCACACTGGCCTCACCATACCTCTTGAACTAAAGACTGATGACCACCCCTTTTTCTGAGGAATGACTTTCCTCCTTGTGTTGACCAGGGGTGTTGGGACAGGGTGTGATTTCTCAGTGATTTCCTAATGCTTTTTCCTCCCTCAAGGTTGGGAGACAATAACCACCAACCCGGGAATTCAATAAATTTTTATTACTTAAGATAAAAAACAAAAAACAAAAAACAAAAAAAAACATGCAGTATAGACCTTTAAGTGTCTGGCTTATTTCACTTAACATAATTATCTCCAGTTCTGTCCACGTTACTGCAAATGACAAGATTTCATTCCTTGTTATGGCTGAATGATATTCCATTCTGTATACACACAATTTCTTTATCCATTTATCCATTGATGGACACCTAGGTTGATTCCATATCTTCATTGTTGTGAATATTGCTATAATAAACATGGGGGTGCAGGTGTTTCTTTGATAGATTTCCTTTCCTTCATATAAATACCCAGTCATGGAACTATTGGGTCATATGGCAGTTTCCATTTTTAGTTTTTTGAGAAATCTCCATACTGTACTAATGTACATGTACATTAGTACTGCCTGCTTAATGAGGGAGTTCTTGCTTTATTTGTTCCCTTGAGAGGTGGTTTTTAAAAAAAGCCTGGCGCCACCTCCTTCCTCTCTTGCTCCCACTCTTGCCAAGTGGTAACACCTACTCTCTCTTCCCCTTCTGCTGTGAGTAAAAGCTTCCCAAGGCCCTCACCAGAAGCAGACATTGGCTCTGTGCTCCTTGTACATCTGTAT
>CAUYPK010059047.1:0-29075 GCA_963574355.1 Loris lydekkerianus | reverse complement strand
TTCTTCACTTTTAGACAATGTAGGGAGATGAAGCATAACCCTTAGAGACCTAAAAATAGACCTGCCATTCGATCCTATAATTCCTTTACTAGGTTTATACCCAGAAGACCAAAAGTCACAATATAACAAAGACATCTTTACCAGAATGTTTATTGCAGCCCAATTCATAATCGCTAAGTCATGTTAGAAGCCCAAGTGCCCATCGACCCACGAATGGACTAGCAAATTGTGGTACATGTGTACCATGGAATATTATGCAGCCTTAAAGAAAGATGGAGAATTTACCTCTTTCATGTTTACATGGATGGAGCTGGAGCATATTCTTCTTAGCAAAGTATCTCAGAAATGGAAGAAAAGGTATCCAATGTACTCAGCTCTACTATGAAGCTAAATTATAGCTTTCACATGAAGGCTATAGCCCAACTATAGCACAAGACTATGAGGAAAGGGCCAAGGAAGCGAACGGGATGGGGGAGGATAATGGGTGGGGCCACATCTATGGTGCATCTTGGAATGGGTACAGGTGAAACTTACTAAAGGCAAAATACAAATGCCTACATACAGTAACTAAGAAAATTCCGTGAAGGCTACACTGAACAGTTTGATGAGAATACTTCAGATTGTATATGAAAGCAGCATATTGTACCCCTTGATTGCACTAATGTACACAGCTATGATTTAACAATAAAAATAAATAAATTAAAAAAGAAAAAAGAAAATCAGGTTCAATGGGACAAGACACTACAGTCTTGCCTAATAGATTTGACCTAACTTATCCTTGAGATACAACACTTCATATCTCTAATTCCATTATAGAACACTGTGCCCAGTGTAATTTCGAGAATGTGTGAAAAGAACACTGTTCTGGGTGTAGCTCTTCTTAGTTAAACACAAAGTGGGATGATGTTCATCCTTTGTGGCAGTGATATGATCACAGCAGTGTATGAGAATTAATAATGACAATTAAGACATGAGGATTCCAAAAGCTATTTAGTTGAGAGACTTTTTCAGATGCTCAGATGAGGTGATTAACCTAGTGGATAAGGTGAAAAAATATTTCCATTCCCACTGTAGGTTTTCTCACCCCCAAATATCTAAAATGATCTATCTCACAGTCATAAATATCAATAGTACAGAACTATTGCTTAGAGTCACAATGATATTTAAACTCTTACTTTCAGGAGCATAATTTCTGACAACTTGATTCTTTTTTGTAGGAATGAGGGAAGTATCAGTCCATAAGATATATGACGATTTACATATCTCTACTATCTGAAAATTATACCTGCTCCTTTGGTCCAATTTTCAAGTTCTAAGCATTAGCAGTGTGACCACAAATCTATGATCTGATGCTTTATTTGATTTTTGTGTGTTTGTTTTAATGTAAGAGTAGAATGGGAGAGAAACAGGGAGGGGAATATTTGATTCACTGTCTAGCCAACACAATTCTAAAAAACATTAAGCTGAAACTGCTAGAAGTGTTTATTTTCTAACTCTTTCTGGTATAATGGGAGCAGTCAAGATCTGAACAAGAGTTGATATAAGATTTGTGGTTTTATGATAAGCTCATCAGCCAGTGGACAATATAAACCCCAGTGACAGCTGTGATGGTTCTTGGAATCAGATATTCTTCAATAACATGTTCCTCCGTAGCTTATAGACACTACTGAAGAGTAGGGTCAAGGCTTTGGCAGATGTTGAATGTCTCTGAGCCACATGAAATTTCTCTCTGTGGATCCGTGCCTACCAACCATTACATCAAACCACAGGTACAGCGAAGCCCATTTTCCTCTTTGACATGATACTGTTGTTACTCTAGAGGCAAAATTTTATGCTACTGATAGTTGAAAAAGACACCTCTAAAAACTGAAAAAGTGCAGATACAGCATTAGAAGCAATTGGGCAATTCCAACCATCAGGATATAAAGCAACAATTTTATCCAGCACAAGCCACATAATTCATTATGGTATGGCGCCTCGGATTGAAGAACAACGACCATGACTTAAGAAAAAAAAAAAATGTGGTGGGAATTCTTACAATCTTAGCATACTTCATAAATAAAATTCTCCTCAACTCTAACATTTGTTATAACAAATGAGCATTCTTTTCATAGTTAGAAAAAAATCTGACTGCTTCATGGAAAGAAGTCTTTCGTTGAGCAGTCAGCTAATTTTACTACGAGCATCTGATAGAAGAAAATCAGTAAGACTATAAATAATGAGTCAGAGGGCCTCCAGGTATTAGTGAATTTCTATGACACTTGTTGAGCTACTTATAATTCACCAGGAAATGGTGGTGAATAAACATTTTATTGAGAAATTTAAAGGGAAAAAAAGTAAAATTATTATGCTCACTACATGTTCTTGGCAAAAGTAAATATTTCTTTAAGCATAGTAATAGGAAAATTGTAAGAAATGTGAAGAAACAAAAATTACAAGTGTGATTCAAATTATTAATATTTTTACTATATGAATGTAAAGCAAGTACCTTAATAGCTCGTAGGGGATGTTCCTCTTTATCTCACTTTACAATAATACAATGATTTGTCTCTAGTCAATATCAGTACTCTTACCAGATTCTGGACTATAATCGTGTTTGCTCACCACCTGAGTTTTCTTTCCATAATGTTCTATAGTTGAGCTGCAGAGAATGTTTAGGGAAGTTCTGTAGAAAAATGCACCTGAGATTTGGTTATAAGATATAAATGGCTTTGACCTTGAATGCCAGATATTACTTAGTCCCCAACTTTTGTTGATCTTTGGGTGAGAAACACTCTACTAGACCTTGTGAAGAGCATAAGATGCCTGGTTGCTTGATTCTAGTTTCATTAAGAATTACTTCAAAAAGAAGGAAGAGCTTTCTTGAAAAATTGGCCAAAGGTCCCAATTCACAGAAGTCCCTTTGCCTCCTGGTCCCCTACAGAGAAGGAAACCATAATGCGGTATTCTCAGACTCATGCAGTCTTATGAGTTTGTAAGTCATATATTACAAGTTATCAAGAGAAAAGAAATCAATATCCTAGAAACTGCCAGAGAAGAGATGTCTTGAAATGTATGAAAATACGTTGCATGATATCTTATTTTTTTCCTGATGCCATGGTTTGCTTTTAGTTCAGCACATAAAATACACACACTCTTATGAGGCATTCTTAAAAATAAAATAAAATGAAGTTCTTTCTGAACAGACAGGACTATCCTTTATTCTTTATCAATCTGAAATATGTTATTTCTCACAACAAAATAACTATATAATCGTTTACATTTTTATTTTCCTTGCATTTCATTTTTCTAAATATCTGTCATTCTAGATATGAGCGTTAATCATTACAAAGTACTACATTTGTAGAGTTTGGTGACATTAGCCAGTCATCTCAAAATACTATAAATTGAACTTTTATGTGAGCATTTAAAAGAAAATTATGTAAAGTTACTACATGAGAAATTCTATTTATGTCTGCTGTATTTCCATTAGTGAAGTCTTCTAATTCTAGAAATTAATAGTTACAAAGCCTAAAATTTCACTTCCTTTTGAAAAAACCATATTTATTTATACATAGATATATATGCACACGTGTAAGTATACATGACTACATATATGTACACACACACACTTTTCATCATATTAATTCATCTGATAAACTAAGCTAAACATGTTAAGATTACCTATAGTATCATGATATGTAACATGATACTTTCAGCTATAACTAGTAATAAATTTATTTTGAAACACGATTTTTTTTCTGTTCTTACTCTCCCCTCCCCAGTATCATAATAGGACTCCTTTCATCGGAGACATATTTTGTGCCTTCTATCCCAATGGTGATAGTTCAGGAGAAAAAACTCTTGTCATTTAGACAAGGAGCGCCCATTTAGACTATGCTGTGGGAGCTCAACACACATCTTTACCTTTTTTACAATTGAATATATCTTAATTTGATCTATATAAATATCCTTAAATGAGAGCTCAATCTGAAATATCCACGCAGTTTTTACAAATTTTGTGATTCTTCACAAAATATAAAAAGTACAGTGCTGAAGTCACTGACCTCCTCTACTACAGGAATTAATTCATTGGTGTTGGTTACCTACATTGATGCAATTAATGGCCACACTGCCAAATCCCCACTTCACTTTCTGATACGTAGACCTCATCTTTGTTATGTGCCCCTGGGAATTATAGTTGAAAATGGAAGCACTTAAAGAGTTTCTGGGAATTCTCTTCTTATAAGGAATTGCATACTCATCTGCCAGAAAGAGCAATGGTGGTAAAAGATGTCTAAAGAGCAGCACCTATAAGCATAGAGATGGAAATGAAATTGAAATGGGTGGAGTAGAAATGTCAGCATCAAACGCATGTCGGTTTATGTTTATTCTTTCAGGAAACATGATTGCATGCCCATTAGTGCCAGAGGCCACGGCAGGTGCTAAGAATGCAGAAATGAGCAAGTTCAAGTCTCCATGACCAATGTGCTTATATTGATGGAGGATTCCAGAATATCTATGATTGTAATAGTGTTATAAGAGATGTAAATGAGGCTCTCAGAATAGGTATGATGGGGAAAGCACGGAGAAAAATCCCTAGATGCCCTGGAAATGCTTCAGATATGCTTTCCAAAAAGTAATGTATTTTGGATCATGAAGTGTGGTGTCCTTAACCAGTTGCTTCTAGAACACTAGGTGGATGGATAAATAATGTTCACAAGGAGAAGGCATATGCTAGGACTTGGGATATTTAGTTTCGTTCTTCCACATATGAATATCCAGTTTTCCCAGCACCATTAATTGAAGAGACTGCCTTTTCCTCATTGTACCTTCCTGGTATCTTTGTCAAAGTTAAGTTCACTATAGATGTGGGGATTTATTCCTGGATTCTCTTTTCTGTGCTGTTGGTGTGTTTTTATGTCAGTACCATGCTATTTTGGTTATTACAGCTCTGTAGTATAATGTGATGCCTCGTTTTTTTTCTTTTAGCTCAGTATAGCTTTGGATATTCTGGATATTTTGTGGTTCCATATAAATTTTAAGATTATTTTTCTATTTCTGTGAAGAATGTCATTGGTTTTTTTTTTTTTTTATTAGGAATTGCATTGAATCTGTAGATAGCTTTGGGTAGCATGGCCATTTTAACAATATTGATTCTTCTAATCCATGATACTAGGATGTCTTTCCAGTTTTCCTGTGCCTTCTTCAATATCTTTCATAAATATTTTATAGTTTTCATTGTAGACATCTTTCACTTTGGGTGAGTTTATTCCTATGTATTTCACTTTATTTATAACTATTGTAAATGGTTATTTGTCTATTTATTATTCATATTATTTACTTCTACCGATTTTGGTTAATTGACTTTGTACTCTGCAACTTTACTGTATTTGTTTAGTACTGGTTTCTAATAGGTTTTTATTGCTTTTTTTTGTTTTTTTTTGTCTTTTGTTTTTTGACACAAAGTCTCACTCTGTCACCCTGGGTATAGTGCTTTGGTGTTATAGCTCACAGCAACCTCAAACTCTTGGGTTCAATAGTTCCTCTTGCTTCAACTTCCTGAGTACATGAGACTCCAGGTGCCCACACATACCCGGCAATTTTTAGCAGAGATGAGTTCTCACTCTTTCTTGCTCAGGCTAGTCTCAAACTCCTGAGCTCAAACAGTCTACCCGCCTTGGCCTCCCAGAATGCTAGGATTATAGGTGTGAGTCATTGCATCCAGACAGATTTCTAATAGGCTTTGTGTGGAGTCTTTATATTTCACTGGATATAAGAAAGCAAGGATAATTTGATTCTTTCCTTTCTAATTGGAACACCTTTTTTTTTCCCTCTCGTTTGATTGCTTTAGCTAGAACGTCCAGTACTGTGTTGAGTAACAGTGGTAACAGTGGGAGTCTTTGTTCTAGATCTTAGAGGGAAGGCTTTAAGCTTCCCAGTTCAATGTGATCCTCACTGTGAGTCTCCTTTATGTGACTCTCATCAGACATGGGGTGGTAAATTCCTTCTATTCTAGTTTTTAGCATGAAGGGATGCTGAATTGTATCAAATGCTTTTCCACATCAATTCAAATCATCACATGGCCTAGATAGTTCTGTTGTTGTTGTGTCTTTCTTCATCTGGTTTTGGTATTGGGGTGATACAGGACTCACAGAGTGAATTTGAGAGAATTCCTCATTCTCAACTTTTAGAGTAGCTTAAATAGGATTGGTTATTACTTCTTCTTTAAATTCTTTTTATTATTATTATTATTAAATCATAGCTGTGTACATTCATGCATTTATGGGGTAAAATGTGCTGGTTTTATATGCAATTTAAAATACTTACAACAAACTGGTTAATTCTTGATTGAATTCAATCATAAAGCTGTTGGATCTGTGCTTTTCCTTGATGAGAAACTTTTCATTACTGTTTTAATCTTGTTAGTTGTTACGTTATTCATTGTTTCAGGTTTTGGATTTCTTCCTGGCTCAATTGCAGTGGGTTATACGTGTCTAGGAATTTAACCGGACTTTCTATATTTTCCAATTTATCAGTGTATAGTTCCTCATAGAAGTCTCTAATGATATAATAATTTCCACAATTTCAGTTTTAATGTCTCCTTTCCCATCCTTGATTTTATTAATTTGTGAGTTTTTTTCTTTATTCCTTAGTATAGCTAAGAAAAAATTTTATCTTTTTTAGCATCAAATTCTTTGTTTCTCAGTTTATCAATTCTTAAGCTCTAGAATTTCCGCCTGGTTTTTAAAAAATTATTTCAATGTCTTTGTTAAATTTCTCTAATAGACTTATGAATTCCTTTTCTGTGCTGCCTTCAAGTTCACTGAGCTTCAGAACAGCTATTTTAATTCTTTGTCTCAAAGTTCATATATCTCCATCTCTCTAGTATTGGTCACTCATACCTGATTTGGTTTGTTGGACGGCATTGTATTTTCCTGGGTGTTCTGGATGCTTGCGAATGTCCATTGACGTCTGGCCATTGACGAATTAGGTATTCATTTTAATCTTACAGTCTGGACTTGTTTTAACCTATTCATTTTGAGAAGACTTTCTAGGTATTCAAAGGGAATTGAGTGTTGTCATTTAAACCTTTGGTTACTGCAGCTGTACCAGCACAGTAATGACTCTTGCAGACTCCTCGGAGTACTGTCTTTGTGGACTCAGGTAAGATAAGGAAGAAGTCCATGAATTTCCAAGTAAAGACTGTCACATTCTTCCCTTACTGGGCTGGATTGTGGGAGTTGGGGGAGGAATGACATGGGCACTCTCTCTTTACCACCAGTATTAGGTGACACTTACAGCTACCTCAGGCTCACATAAAGCCTGTGGTGACTTTTGCCTGGCTATGTCACATGTTTTATCTAAAGCCCAAGGACTCTTTAGTCAGTAGGCAGTGAATCCTGCCAAGACTGGGCCCTTCTGTTCAGGGCACCAAGTTTCCTTCTGGCCCAAGGTGGATCCAGAAATGCCTTCCAGGAACTAAGACTCCGGAGTTTCAGGAGCCTGCCTGGCACTTCCTTTCGGTACCCAGGTTGTGAAACAAAATTCTGTGAACTCTCCTCTTTCCTTTCCCCAAGGGGACAAGACTCTCTGAGACGCACTACCTGTAGTTCAGGGGAGGGATGACACAGGCACATCTTGGGCCCCACCACTGGTATCTGTATCATTGGGTCAAGTTTACCCCCAAGTCACTGGCTCAGAGCCAGCACACCCACAAGAATACTCCACAAGGACTGAAGCTTTTGTTACCCAACTGCCTTATGAATATAGTTCAGGCCCCAGGCAGCTTTTTGTCAGTCTGTGGTGGGGCTAACTGGAACTTGGTTTTCAGGGGAGAGGATTTCTCTCTGACTAAACCGGTCTAAAGGTGCCCTTTGCGGGCACCAACAAAATTCTGTCCTGTCGTCTCTTCCCCTAAGCCAGGGCAGCCCTGGGTGTCAACACAAAATCTCATAACGGCCTCATTGTCTCGTGCCTGGGCACAGAGATTCTCGCTCCACTTTGCATGTTGGCACAGAACTGCCAGCATAAGAATTGCAAGATTTTCTTTTCTGCCTTCTTCAGTGCCTCCTTCCTCCATATAATGTTAAAACCAGGTAGTAGGACCCTTCACCTGATTTTTGTTTCTTCTGAGGGTGTACCTTTGTGATAGTTGTGGAATTTGGTGATGGTTCTGAGGAAGAATAGCTAGAGGTTTCTATTCAGCCACTTTGCTCCACCCCTCCCCCCACTTGCCCATAAGATGGTTTTTAGTGGCAGAGTGACAGGGCTAGAGTTCTGAATCGAAGCCTAGTGCATACCCATAAGCTGCTGGGTATGAGTCTACTTCATTACTCATGACTGGATTTGGTTTTGCTGGCTGATGAGAGCGATAACAAAGTGAAAGGGGCTGAACCCCACTGGACTCTACTATGCAGCATCCTTGCCTCAGATTACCTGTGGGACTCCAGACAATAATCTCAAACTCTTCGGACTAAGTTTTTTCATGGCAAATGAAGAGATTGAGCTAAACGATTTTAAGTTTCCTTTTGCTTGAAATGTCTATGCTTTCTTCATTTTCAATGCTATTGTTTTATAAATACAATGGGTGAGAGGATGCCCTTGCCCTATCTCAATGCTGAGGAGAGACAGAGTGGGTCACATGACGACAGAAAGCCAACCACCACGCTCAGTGGTGATGTGGTCCATTTAATGAGGCTTTCTCGGAGGCAGAATTCTGGTTATAAAACCACACAATATGTTGATTTGTGACAGAAACCACAAGAGAATGGTACACATGGGAAGAAAATAATTAATTTCCACACCTCCTACTTAAGCAGGAGTCCAGCTATGTAGAATAAGAATAAAAGTGAAATATTATAAGTCCATCTGTAGATTTTGTTTTTTTACTGAAGTGGGCCAATAAATTTTAACATCACTGCCAACTCAACTTTTACTTTCAAAAACTCAAGTAGAAAATTCACAATTCCAGCTTTGGTGGTGGTTTCAAGGAAAATAAGATAGAGAAGGGAAGGGGGAGTCAAAGACAGCTTCAGTCTTCGTGAGATGAACTTTACTTAAAAATAGAATTGACAGTTTATCTAATTTGAAATTAAGACACATCAGTGCAATAGCACAAGGTCCCGGGAATTCTGCATTCACGGGAGGATTCACAGCGCCTCTCACTACTGACTTGGCACTCCGACAGGATACTTTCTGAGGCTCCTACATGGGCAGCACAGCCATTTCACATTAGTCTTAAAAATCTTCCTGAAAACCTTGGTATCTTTGTTTTTAACTTTAAAAGAGACCACCCCCAAAGACAAGGTATAGAAACTGAAACACAGCCACTCGCAAGAGAGATGAAGGAAACACTGAGGCCAAGTTCAGCAGTAAATGAGTAACAAGGAGAAGAAGCTAGGCCAGGAGATCTAATCCTAAAAGTGAGACAAGAGAAATGATAAGGTGTCTTGTGGAAAATCGTGACCTAGATAAAAGTGAGAAAATTACACATGTATGATGAAGGGCTGGCAAGTTCTCCCCAAATTTACTACTAGATAGTAAATACTTAGGGGCTCTGAAGGTTATATGGTTTCTGCCATAACTATTCCACTCTGCCAACACAGGCAATACGAACAATGAATGAATGGGCATGGCTGTGTTTTAATAAAACTATATTCACACAGAAGAGGCACCAGGTTTGGCCTGGTGAGCTGTAATGTGTCTACACACGTTCTAGGTAGAATGCTGGCTATAAATTTGTGGTGGGCAGGTGAGACAGAGATTTGTTGATATAAATATTTTTCCACCCATGGATGGAGATGTATCTAAATATATCTCAAGAGTGATAATGCCATCTGATGAGAATGATTAGGTTTCTAATAAATAAAGAACACACAAGAAAACAAGTGCTGGCACAGATGTAGAAAAAGGGGATACTTGCAGACTGTTGAGGCAATTGTAAGCTACTATAACCATTATGAAAACAGTATGGAGGTGCTCAAAAAATAAAAAAAATATACGGCCATATGATCCAGCAATTCCACTACTGAATATTTAACATAAGGTAATAAAATCAGTGTATTAGAGGTCAGGCACGGTGGCTCAGGTCTGTAGTCCCAGCACTCTGGGAGGACAAAGTAAGTGGATTGCCTGAGCTCAGGAGTTCAAGACCAACGTGAGCAAGAAATAGCAAGAGCTATTTCTAAAAAAATAGCTGGGCATTGTGGCGGGTGCCTATAGTCCCAGCTACTTGGGAGGCTGAGGCAAAAAGATCACTTGAGCCCAAGAGTTTGAGGTTGCTGTGAGCTATGATGCCATGGCACTCTCCCAAGGATGACAAAATGAGACTCTGTCTCAAAAAAGAAAAAAAGAAGAGAGAGAGAAAAAAGAAAAGAAAAGATGTCTGATATCAGTATGTGAATACTGCTGTAATAATCCCATGCTTATTACAGCACTGTTCACAATAGTGAAGCTATGGAATCAACTGACATTCCATCGATGGATGAATGGATAAAGGAAGTGTGTGTATGAACACGATGGAATACTATTCATCCATAATAGAACAAGATCCTGCCATTTGTAACAACACAAATGAATCTGAAGGCTACCAAGTTAAGTGAAATAAGGGAGACACAGAAAGACAAATACTACATAATCACACTCATTTGTGTAATATTAAAAAAAAAAAGTTAACTAAGTGTCCTGGTGGGTGCCTGTCGTCCCACCTACTCAGGAGGCTGAGGTAGCATGATGGCCTGGGCCCAGGAGTTTGAGGTTGCTGTAGGCTGGGCTGACGCCACAGCACTGTAGCCTGGCAGCAGAGTGAAACTCTGTCTCAAAAATTTAAAAAAAGCTAACATTGCAGAAGCAGAAATTAAAACAGCAGCTACCAGAGACAGGAGAAGGGAGGAAGAAGGGGAAAGAAGAGGTTGGTCAACAGGTTTAAAGTTACAGTTAGGAGGAGTAATTTCTGTTGTTCTATTGCACAGTAGGGTGACTTTGGTTAATAGTATTGTATATTACGATTAGCTAGAAGAGAGGTTTTTGAGTGTTCTCACAAGAAAATGAGAAACACATCAAGGTGATAAATGCACTAACTACCCTGGGGTCATTACACACCTATATATAGGTATCGAAACATCAGATTTACCATCTGAGTATGTATAATGTGTCAGTAAAAAAATTAAAGAACTCATCTTGCCCTGAATAGCCATCTCATAGCTCCAATAGCTATACCATAGCTGGCACAACATTAAAAAATACAAATTAGATCACGTTTTCCTATGGAGAAACTCTCTGTGGCCTTCATCATGGGTAGGATAAGACAAGGTTTTGGACCATGTCTAACTCTGTAATTTCGTCTGTTATCATTCTCTCACTTATTCACTGCATCGTAGACAAAGTGACTTTTTAAACAGTGAAATTGACACCAGTCATTTAAACTACTGTCCCTTCTGCATGAAATCCACTTTCTCAGACCACAGTTTGGTTAGCTCAAAGGTAAAGACATCAAATATGTCTTCTAGCTTTTTCATTCTTCATTATGTGCTCATCAAATATCTGAAATTATTTACGTACTTGTTTATTTTCTGCAACCCTAACTAGAAGAAAGCTTTTACACAGAGAAGAAATATGTCTGCGCTATTTCTCACTCTATTTCAGGACTCAGAGGAGTGACTGACATGAGGTAGATGTTCATTAAGTACTTGTAAGTAGATGGATGAATGGATGGGTAACAAATTCCACGTTTTAATATATTTTCTTTTGTAATGCTCAGAACAGCATTGCAATGAATTACCAGGTAATAAAAGAAGGTTTCAGAGAAGTTACATGATTTGTCTGCATTTATTGATCTATAAAATGGCATAATTACATTATCAATGTGAGTGTTTGCTGCTAAACCCAGTTTATTGATATAATACCTATTATCTATGAAAAATCCTACTACATTTTATAAATTTAGCTCTTTTATAAATTTGCTATTTCTCTTCCACTAGGATATAAACTCAGTGGGAAAAAAAAAAAGGATTTTTGATGGATTTGTTCACAGATGTACCCTCCTTCATGTCGAAAACAATATCTATCACATAATAACGACTAAAAATTATTTCATAAATAACAAATCCATAAATAAACATCACTACTCAGATCAGCTTCTTAGAGAATAAGGTAAGGTTGATAAAATAATACCTTTTAAATTCAGTTTTTAACTTTTAAAAAATTTTTACATAAATTATTTTGCTATTACATGACTTTAGTAGTGAATACTTTGTGAAGAGGAAGCACACAATTTAATATAATGTATGTATAATATAGAATAGTGTCTGATATATAGCACCCAATAAAATTTGCAGAATAAATAAACCGATCATATATTCAGATACTAAACACTTTACTTCTTTGCTAGCATCATAGCTAAAAATGAGTCTTTTAAAATACTAAAAAAAACCCTGTTTATTGATTATATAAGAATCAATAACACTGGTACACTCTACAGATACTCCTTGACTTATGATTGGGTTGCTTCCCAAAGGCAGGTTTAAAAATATCATAATTTGAAAGTGTGTTTTTGACTTACAATATTTTCAACTTACAGTGAAATTATCCAAAAGTAATCCCATCCTCAGGTAAGGAGCATACTGAATATGCATTGCTTGCACACTGTCATAAAGTAAAAAAAAATGTTAAGTTGAACCATTGTGAGTAAGAATCATCTGTAGTATTCAACTATATTATATATGCCCTGCATAGTTTCAGTGCTAATTGCATGTGCTAATGTGTGTGTGCACATGTTTGAGACAGACAGAATTGCAATAACACTGTAAAGAAATGTAATTTTTACCAAAAAATAATTCAAATTAGAATTTAGTCTACTTTTGTTGGTGCTAGAACATTCCAGAGTTATTTAAACAGAAGTAAATGAGGGTCTAGGGTCCAAGTACTTAATAAAAGAACCTAGAGCTATCAATCACTTTATTATAAACTTATTGTGGAAGAAAGACTGTACAGATTTCTTTCGCCACACCGTGGTCAAGTAAAATCTATAAACTGATGGGTCACTGAGATGATGCATAGGACTGAAATAATTGCTGTTTGCAAATTATCTAAAAGTCTGAAATTAGACCTTATTTAATTTTTTTCTAGCTATTTTATAGTTTCTAATTCTGTCAGCCATTTTTCTATGAACGAACAATGTAATTAATTTTTACCTACATCACTGTATTGACTCTGTGACTTGACAACTGTTATCTACACTGAATTTTATTGTTAAGAGAATTCTCAATGCTACCTTTGCCTAATGATTCTTCCCATATATTGTAATTCACAGTTTTTCCAGGAACTAAGTCTCTCTCTCTCTCTCTAAATATATATTTATTATCTATAGATCTATCTATCTGTCTATCCTTTTCTTCCTCTTCATTTTCCACTACATGTAGGTCCTTAAACATTTATCTTAAGGATGAAAAAATCCCGACACTGGTAAGCACGGCAGTTAAAGCACAGGTCTCTCTTACTGGCAGCCATGGGGTCTCAGAAAGAATATCTGTTTGCTCTCCCTCACAAATATTTCCCAGCTCTCCTCGCCATACTCCTGATTTTAAATAATTAACATCACAATTTCCCTATGTTAGGTTATGGGTCATCCTATCTACCACATGGTCATGAAATAATAAATGTGTGAGTTATTTTTTCTGGACCTTAGTTTCCTCTGTCACAAAATGAGTAAAATCAGATCGTCTCTAAAATTCCTGTAAACTCATAATACTCATTTATTTTGAAGTATCTGTAAAATTACAGCTTTTACTTCTTCTCCAAGCTCCCTGTGCAAGATAGAAGGTCTGCCCCACGCTCTCGCGCTGACACAAAGGGCCTGGTTTTGGTCATCTTTGTTGAATGCAGAGTCGCCATTCTGATCTCTTTGCTATAATTCTGTTAAGCACACGTGCTCTGAACTAGCAGGAATAACATCTCACATTTGTGACTCTTTCAGAAATAAAAAATGTTCACACCCTGAAACAGCTCCTTTTTCTTCCTGACAGAACGGCTAGGTCTCTGTAAATTCAGGAAGTTATCGAGTATGCCTGCCAGGAGGTAGGGGATTCTGAAAATATTTTAAGTCAGATAATATTTTCTTGAAAATAAAGACAATAAAATCCTTAGTTTACAATACGTTGTCGAGAATGGCAAAGGAAAAATAAATGCAAATAAAGGGGTGTCCCTAGGACAATCAAAACGACTCCAAAGCGTCTTTGAGAAGCCCTGCTTGGATTCATCTGCCTACATGTCGTTTTTTTTTTTTTAATCAGATGAATGTAACAAGTTGATTAGGCTGCACAGGCCTCAAGAAAAGTCAGAACCACTTATACTGAAAAATAGGACTCAGGATGTAAATTATTCACAGTTCATTAGACTAAGACAAGCATTTCTCAAACATTTCTCTATGCTTGAGAAAAGCGACATCTTGAACCCTATTTTACTGTGAGGCTCAAAATGGCAATTAACAGTCTTAAGCTGCATATAAAACCCAATATGAACTGCATTTACAAGAAAATTGTGTGAGAATCAAATTATGTTATCTTTGGTTTGAAGAACTAAGAAATAATTGCCAATAAGTATTCATGTATAGGACCAATTTTTTTGAAACAAGTTATTTTAATTACTACTAGTGTCAGGAGTACGTGAGGGTGATTTTATTAGATGTAATGTGTTTCGTGGGGCTGCCTGACTGTGGCTGCGATTCTTGACGAGACATTAGGATTTATTTTATACTTGCATTGTTCATCACAGACCAATGCTAGAATAAAACTGTATTTTATGTTGAGTTAATCTCTCACGTTGCAGTCCTTTAAAAACTTCTGCTAAAAGAGCTGCATAGGATGAATTGCACGGTACTATTTTTAAAAGTCGCAGATCAGCTACGGAACTAGTAAGGAGCAGGTAACAGATTGAAAGGTTGTGAACTCCTCCTTCGGCTTGTATTAGATAATGCCTATTTGCGTCTGATCCCTTAATGAAGTGTCTACCTGTTGTTCTTGTCCATGGTCTCTGCTTTGACACAGCTTTCAGTAAATTGAAACTTCCTGATCCTTTAAGCACACTGTTTCCCCTTACAGCCCTATGCCTGACCTTGCAAATAAACAAACAAAATGTTTCTAAGAGGAATGAAACAAAAGCCAAAGTGTGCATCAGACCCCTGAAGGCAAACAACGTAAACTGGAAACTTTCAGCATATGCTGCAATGGGTTCTCTGAAAATTCACCCAGGAAGACAGCTTGGTTCTTTGTGGTGAGCAAACTGAGTATTTGGCATGTCTGAGGTTAACCTGTATAAACTTCCTTCCTAAAAATGAACCACTTTCTCACTTGGGGCTATTTTCTCTTTTCAGTCCCTGTAAATTTTTTTTCACTCCGAGCACCTAAAGGCTTTGCAAACATGTGTCTAGATTAACGTCTATAGTTGCATCAGTGAATAAAGCAAAACTCAGAGGAAAATACGTATATCTCCATGTTTCTATTAACTTCATGTTATATAAATGAACAGTCTGGAAGGTTTCCATTGACCATTAATTTGCAGTTATTCTACAATGAAAGAGCTTTCTGATGGTCTGGAGAAAAAGTTAGAACTGAGATAGAAGTGAACTGCAGTTATAAAAATAAATCTCTAGAAAGGAGAGATAGGAGCAAGGAGAGGAATGTTCTAATCTTGCCTTCATCATAATCTTATTAGCATTTCTCAGTGAGTAGTTCAAGTATCAGTCTATAGTCTTATGACTCTGTCTCATAAATATGTCAAGTGCAAAGTATACTTATTTTAATAGTCTGTGTTGGTGGACCATCATGAATTTAATTAAGAGACAACTAGTGTATGAAATATGACACAAAAGCACAAGACTTAATGGAGAAATGTTTTACTGCAGATTTAAATCAGGGCCACAGACTAATGATGATCCCAGCTCAGAAATCCTACTTAAATTTAATTAATGCAGACTAGTGCAGACCTGTTCGTACACAGGGAAAAAAACACAGACATAAAAAACATTAGTGATTTAAGATTCTCAAAGTACACTGCCTTATTTATAAGGTTATGTGAACATGGGTTATTAATAGCTTATTGTTTTGAATTTTATTATATGAGATATTTAGAATGTAAGCTGGGTAAAATTCTTTTAATACATTATTCCTAGCCTCCTCATTTTCTGTGATAAAGCGCCACCTCCTTTACTTATCAAAAACAGCCAAAAACCCAGAGTGAAGTGTAAGCCATTTTGATCAGATAATGACGAAGAGAAATGTGATTTGCTGTTATGTCCTTTGGAAAGGACCGTAGTTGTTATTTTCGTGACTTCATCCCACAGATGGGCATAAACACAGGATGGACAAACTAAATGATCTTCATATTTCACAAAATATTCCTTGTTTTGTTGCTTTTCCTTTCATTGAACCACTGATTTGGAAAATCTGCTTCTGTTCCATCTATAATTGTGCTATTATCACAGAGAGAAGCAATCGTCAAGAATGTTATGAATTTATTGAAAATATACAATTTCTATTACTTTTGAGGAATTTGAGCATTTATGAGGTGTAGCCTCATAACATTAACTTCTTAACAGACTTCTAATAAGAGATGACCAAGACCACTGCCTCAATTAAGAGTGAAATTCATATGTTCTGTTTTGTTTTTGCTTTTAATTCTTCTCAGACTTGTTTTGTTCTTAAGTAAGGGATTTGGTGAAAATGAAGATACGTTTTTTGGTACATCTTCAGATTCAGTACCCTTCCAGTTTTGGAAATTTGGGCATTTGAAGTTGTCTTAATATTTCTATAACATGACTTTTGTCAATGACTCTTGTTGTGGGGTCTGTGTAATTCTCAATGAACCACATTATTTCTCGCTTAATTCAGAACATTGGCCAGTAAGGACAATTATTTGTTTCATGCCCCTGTTTACACATTAGTGGTGTGTATTGTGCCTTTTGCTAGTCTTGTCTTTTGCTTTGATATATTTGGATAAATGGTCTAATTCATTTAATTTTTCTACCCAAAACTCATTCTTCTTTATGTCTTTGGTTTTTTAAAATTCTTTATTAAATCATAACTGTGTACATTAATGCATTTATGAGGTACCATGTGCTGATTTGATATACAATGTGGAAGGTTTACATCTAACTGATTAACATAACCATCTCCTTGCTTACTTATTTGTTATGGTAAGATATTCATACTCTATTCTTAATAGTGTAGAAATGTATCATTGCATTGTGCACATTCGGTTAGATCCCCCCAAATACCCTCCCTCCTCTGGACCCTCCCCCCGCCTTTCCTCTCTCCTTCCTCTTCCCTCCTGCTTTCCAGACTATAGTTATGTTTTACCATTCCCATGGATGTTTAGGTGATTATGTACTGATTTCATAGTAGTATTGGATACTTTATTTTCCATTCATGAGATACTTTACAAAAAATAATATGTTCCATCTCTATCCAGGTAAACATAAAAGATGTGAAGTCTCCATCTTTTCATGGCTGCATAGTATTCCGTGGAGTACAAATACCACAATTTGTTAATCCATTCACAGGTCAATGGGCACTTGGGTTGCTTCCATGACTTGGCAATTATGAATTGGGTTGCAATAAACATTATGGTGCAAATGTCTCTGTTGTAAAATTGTTTTTGATCATCTGGGTCATCAAACCTAATAGAGGGATTGCAGAACAAATAGTAGGTCCACTTTTAGTTCCTTGAGTATTCTCCAAACTTCTTTCCAAAAAGGCCATATTAGCTTGCACTCCTACTGGCAGTGTAGAAGTGTTCCCTTCTCTCCACATCCACACTTAGATTACTTTATCTGTACATCTTAGTTGAGACAATCTATGTTCATTTGAGTTTCTTCCTTCTTTGTATTTCCAGTATAGATATTTCTTTTCTGGGGCACCATTATTTTTTGTGGAAAAGCATTAGTTCTTTTTAATTTTTAAAATCTATTTTTGTTAAAAATATACTTTTAAACATATGCTGTACAACTTGCATATATGAACACATCCTTTGTATTAACCTGGATGGAAGTGGAAGACATTATTCTTAGTAAAGCATCACAAGAATGGAGAAGCATGAATCGTATGTATTCAATTTTGATATGAGGACAACTAATGACAATTAAGGATATGGTGGGGGTGGGGGAAGGGGAGAGGAGAGAGAGAAAGAAGGAAGGAGGGGTGGGGAAAGGAAGAGCAGAGAGAGGGAAGGAGGGAGGAGGGTGGGGCCTTGGTGTGTGCCACACCTTTTGAGGGCAAGACAGGATTGCAAGAGGAACTTTGCCTAACAAATGCAATCAGTGTAACCTAGTTTATTGTACCCTCAATGAATCCCCAACAATAAAAAATAAAATAAATGTTCTTATGTGACTTCATGAATGATATCCATATTCAAGGTTTTAGCATTCATTTGTTTGATCTTAAACATTTTTTTGTTTTTTTGGTTGTCTGTTTTTTTGAGACAGTTTATGTCGCCCTCGGTAGAGTGCTATGGCATCACAGCTCACAGCAACCTTAAACTCTTGGGCTTACGCAATTCTCTTGCCTCAGCCTCCCAAGTAGCTGGGATACAAGCACCAGCCACAATACCTGGCTAATTTTTGTTGCAGTTGTCTTTGTTGTTTAACTGGGCTGGGTTTGAACCCACCAACTTTGGTGTATGTGGCAGGCATTGTAACCACTGTACTACCAGTGCCGAGCTTGATCTTGAACTTTTTAAGATCCAAACACCACTGGCTATGTCAAATTTTTCACTGTTGATTTGAGTAGTTTTTGAGATTTTGATTGGATAACTTTTAAGAGGTTGGTTGCTTCCAAAGGCAGTGAAACCAAATAATCGTAGTTTTTATTGATGTTTTATTAATTAAAATATAGTCACTACAGTGGGACTTTAATAATAAAAGACCAAGTTTTTAACAGAAATCACCTTTCTGACATGAAACTACCAGAAACCAATTATTTTGTATCATCAAAGGCCTAATCAATGCTATAAAGTATCACAAATGAAATATTAGAAAATATTTTAAGTCATCTAAATATTTAGACAAATATCAATCCAGAAATTGCAAAGTCAAAATTAAAATTCAGATTTTTAAAAATACATACAAGGAGTTTTAAAATGTTTTCAAAATGCATTTATCAAAAGTACAATAAGTCTCCTCTAATGTAACCATGTTTAGAAAATATCCACATCATGGATTTCTACCATATTTGTAGGAGGTCGATTTTTTATCTAACATTTACATAAATTATGTAAAATTTGACTGTACCTATTTCATTTCTTCATTTTTTCTTTGTTGCATGCATCATTAAAGCTAATTCAGAAGTCATTTAAAATTACCAAATTCAATCTATAAACATAGTGAAATTTTTATTCCATGAAATTGTCTGACTAAATCTCCATTAGTACAACTTATTTTATGGTGTGCAAATAATACTTAATGGGATCAGTTTAAGCATGAAGGCCAAGATTGTAAGAATCCTTCCTCTTATTGGAGAAGAAGTTATTCCCCCCAACATAGTAGACTAAAACCTGCATACTACAAGGCAGGGAAACCTGGTGAATAAAATAAGATCCTTGTACACGAATATATGAAATGATAGAAAATTAAGTGAAATCTTCTGTGGCAAGCAACACATTGAGAGGAGATAGTAGTGGAGATGTGCCAGCACAGAAGGTGCTGAGTGCCCCGGGTGTGTAGTCGCTGATGATCAGAGTCTTCTACATAATATTGGATATCACACAAGCAGCACTGGCATCGTCTGAGGACTTGCTGGAAGTGTGCGATCATGGGCACCACCCCAGACCTGTTTGTTGAGAATCTGTCTTTTAGTTATATACCCCTATGATTTGTATACGTACTGTATTTAAGAAGTCCAAACCACAGTTTTAATGGTTATATGTACAGAGATGGCAAAAGACAGAACTTCAGAGGGTTAAAAGCTGTAGTAGAGGCTTATCCTACCCAAAGCCAGGGCTCTGGGAGGCTCAACCTATAGGGAAAAGATCTGTGGGCTGGTCTTTTCACTCTTTTCAGAGTGAAGCATCAAGAAAGTTTTTAGTTCTGAGCATTGGTTCTGAGTAAAAAGAGGGGAAAAAAAAAATCTCCCTGAGAAATCATACCTTTCACTAGGCCTATTTTCAGTTTAAAAGCTTTAATCCATATTAATTTTACAACTTGAATAATCACAGTTAAGAAATTTTATTAAAGTCAACAAAGGTTATTAGTATCTTAAGGTATTTGGAAAAAGCAAAATAATAATAATATAATTTGTTTTGTGATATAAATAATGAATCAAAAACATAAGTAAGTTGCAAGAGACTATCACAATGGCCAAATAAACTTGAGGGGGGTGGGAATCAAACATAACTTCTAAAAATGGAAAGTATCAACATTGAAATTAAAGCCTCAAGTGATCAAATGATGCATTAAAAAACAGAATGGACATCATGAAAAAGTAAATCAGTGAACTAGAAGGTAAATGTGAAGAAATTACCCAAAACTGTGTCTAGAAGCAAAAACATGGGTAAGATGAAAGCAACCAAAAAAAAAAAAAAAAAAAAAAAAAAAAACAGGAAGAAAGTCTAAAGAAATGCATCCAATTTCCTGAAGGAAGTAACAGAGTGAATGGGAGAACGGTGCAGCAGGAGAAGAATCTAGAATTAATTAAACACAGAAACCACAAATTTAGGAAGCAAAGAAATCCCAGACTTTAATAAAAATCTCATATGCATAATGGTCAAAATATAGATTAATAAAAAGGACATAAGCAGAGAAAAAGACAAATTATGTGAAAGGAACAATATTAATATCCAACAAGTTGTAGAGAAAGAAGTAGAGAATTGAGGAATAATATCTTCAAAGTGCCGAGAGAAAATAACTTTCAATTTACCGAGGATAAAATCAAGACACGTTCAGATAGATTTTCTCATTTTAACCCACAAACTGCCACTGTGAAGAATGTTCTGCAATAAGAAGAAAAATGATCCCAGGAGAATGTCATAGTTACAGAAAGGATCTTGACTAAACAAACGATAATAAACATGGGTGTAGTAAAATACAAATAAAAGTTGAGTAGACCAATAATAAAAATCTCACTTGGAGGGTTTAAACAGAAACACACTCACACAGACCTAAATATTGAACAATAAGCAGAGGCTGTCTAGTGTAAAAGTTAACAGCATAATTTTTGTCCTTACATATTTAAGCTTAAACACCAATGTAGATATTTTTCTTATTTTTTATTTCTGCCAGAATTTTTATTAGGATAACATTGAATCTTTACAGAAATTTGAGAAGTGACATTTTTATATTATATGAACATAGAATATCTCTCCATTTAGCTTTTCAATGTTTTTCTCATGCTAATATTAATAACTTTCTATGTGACGATCTTGCACATTTTTCCTAAGGTTAATTCCTAGGTATGTGTCATTTATAATGTGATGCTAAATAATATCTCTTATAAAAACTTATTTGTAAGCTTTTTGTTACTAGTATAGTGAATACAATCAAATTTTGCCTATCCAGTGACATTGCTAAATCACGTATTAATTCTACCTTTTTTTTCTAGTTAATCTAGTGAAAAGTTTATTGATTTTTGTATACTTTTTCAAAGACCCCAGCACGATGTAAGTGTGCCTAATTGTACATGAAATCAGCACATTGTACTCCATAAATGCATTAATGTATACGTGATCTATGAGTGTATGATTTAATTTTTAAAAAATGTTTAAATGAATCATGCAGAAAATTAACAAAAAAATTAATTCTACTTTTTATGTACATAATCCTTTTTTATGTATGAATTTCTCTATATACAATCATTCTATCTGACATTTTATTTCTTCCTCTCTAACTTGTATGTTTTCTTTCATTTCATTCTCCTTCTTTCTTTTTTTTTCATCGTTGCTATACAGGATTATTATTAAGAGATAGAGACTAACAACCCAATTAAAAAATATATTATATATATAAAAAACATTAAAAATTATGTGTCATTGGTCAACTTAAACATCATGGCCTATATTTTCCTCTTCTGTAAAATTGAGTAATTTTGTAGTAATAATTATTACTACAGTAATTTACTAGTAGTGGTAGTAAATTTACTACTGTAGTACATTTGTAGTAATAATGCTTATCTCATAGGGTTTTGTGAGTGTTGAATGAGATCATTAGAATAGCACCACCCACCTATTAGAATAGTAGCTAAGCGCAGGATAGGTACTGTCTGCATGTTATAACTAGATCTGAGATAACTCATGCTAAAAAACAAATACAATGATCGAACTTAGACGTTTATAGAGGAACCAATAAAAAACAAAAATAGAGTATAAAATTTCTGTAGTTTTCATAGGACTAGATAAAATTAAAACAGAAAACTTCCCTCCAACAATGACAAGAAGATGATAAAGAAAAAAAAAAAATCCCGAAATCATAAAACAAGGAATAAAGCACAAAGAAAACTGGTAGAAATAAACCTATATGTATTAGCTAATTGGAGGCTACAAGATTCACACTTAAATCATAAGGAAATTAGAAGTTTAAATGAATAAAATAAAAGACACTAGAAAAATAATATTTTAAAAGATGACATAGTTATTTCTAACAGCACACAATTTTCTTTAGTGTAAAAAAGTACTTCTATATATGTTGATAACATTTTAGCTTACTAGATGCACATAATAATTCTAATCATATGTACCTATTAACATAATTTTAAAATCAATAAAACAAAATTTGACACAACTACAAGGAGGAATTGATAATTTTTTTTTAATTCTTAAATTTTAAATCTCACTCTGTTGCCCTAGGCTAGGGTGAAAGTCTAGAGGATTTAAGAAACTTAAATCTATTAAATTATTTCAAAGGAGTGATATTTAGAAGAAAGCTAAAATCTTAAATACTTTTATTAGAAATGAGGAAAGGCTAAAAATTAACAAGCCAGGCACCTACTTTGAAAGTTAGAAAAAGAAAAAATAAGCAAACATAATGGGAAAAAAATTAATAAATAATAAGAATTGAAGTGATGGAAGACAAAAATGTAATAGAGGCGATAAATATTGCCAGAATTTGATAGTGTGTTTCAAGACTAATGAAACTGAGAAATCTCTTAGCAAGATGGGTCAAAATTTTAAAGGGCAGAATTAAATAATAATAAAAAGACAAAAAAGCATAACAGAATGGTAACTGGTACAAAGCATTAAGAAGAAATTGTTTTGGTTAACAAATAACTTCATAGGACAAAATAAAAGAATTCCTGGAAAAATACAATTTGCTAAAATGGACTCAAAAAGAAGTAAAGAAATTGGGTTAAATCTTGTAATTATGAAATAAAGAATGCTTAATTGGTAATTTAAAAGTTTAAATAAACACCAGTCTCAAAGAATACACATGTAAGTTCTGCTATGCGTTTAAAAGAGTATAAATTGTTTGATTTGTACATATCATTCTTTTTTTTTTTCTTTCTTGAGAATCTTACTCTGTTCCCCTAGGTTGGAGTGCCATCATAGCTCACAGCAACCTTGAACTCCTAGATCCAAGCCATCTTCTTGCCTCAGCCTTCAGAGTAGCTTGGACTACAGGCCTACACCATGATGTCCTGCTCATTTTTCTAAAGTAGAGACGATACATAGAGAAGATTCATAATTACTAAGTCATAGAAAAAGCCCAAGTGCCCATTGATCCACGAATGGATTAATAAACTGTGGTATATGTATACCATGGAATATTATGCAGCCTTAAAGAAAGACTTTACCTCTTTTATGTTTACATGGATGGAGCTGGAACATATTCTTCTTAGTGAAGTATCTCAAGAATGGAGATACTAAAGTACTCAGTCCTACTATGAAACTAATTTATGGCTTTCATATGAAAGCTATAACCCAGTTATAACCTAAGAATATGGGGAAGGGGGAGAGGGATGGGAGGGAGGTGGGAGGATAGGTGGAGGAAGGGTGATTGGTGAGATTACACCTGCGGTGCATCTTACAAGGGTACATGTCAAACTTAGTAAATGTGGAATGTAAATGTCTTAACACAATAACTAAGAAAATAAAAAAATAAAAATAAAAATAAACTAAGAAAATGAAAGGAAGGCTATGTTAACCAGTGTGATGGAAATATGTCAAAAGGTCTATAAAACCAGTGTATGGTGCCCCATGATCGCATTAAGGTACACAGCTATGATTTAAAAAAAAATCCCTCTGAATCATAAATAAATAAATAAAGTAGAGATGAGTCTCTTCCTTGCACAGGCTGGTCTCCAACTCCTGAGCATAACCAATTCACCAGCCTAGGCTTCCCAGAGGGTTGGGATTACAGGGGTGAACAGTCATGCCTGGCCGTGTACATATCATTCTAAAGAATAGGGAGGAGGAAGAGAAGTGAAAGATGTATTCTAATTCATTCTGTCTATTAGCATATATTTATTTATATATTGTTGGTATGAATTATGCATTGGACATATACAAACAATGTGAAACCATACCCTGTTCACTTAAATATTTCATAATGTAAGCACCTAGCCGTTTCCACTGCTAGTTACATTCACAAGAAACTTCTGCAAATGTGTTATCAGGAAATGTGTCTGAAATTGCACAGCATGTTCATAATAACATAATGAAGAAAAATAAATGTAAATAAAACATGTCTTTTGACAGAAAACTGGAAAAATAAATTGTGCCTTCTATTACATGTAGTTCCAATGGTCTATTTCACCACAGGGAGGGCAAAGGAGACTCAGACCTCCTAAAGTAGGAGGTCTGGGCTTTTCGTAGGATTCTCAAGGTAGCACTTGATCTCAAACAAAAATGAGAGGTTTAGAGCTCTTTCCCTGTTACCACACTGCTGGGCTCGTCTCCTCTGCAGAGACTTTCAAAGTCATCTCACGACGTGTTAGGAGCTGGACCTGCGTGTCTCACCAACCCCTTACTGGGAAGTCTGGCTCTGCCACTTCTTCCTCTCTTAACTCGTACGTTTTCTTTCATTCCATTCCACTTCTCTTCTTTTTTTTTTCATTGTTGCTATGCAGGGTAATTGCTGTGTATGTAATCTTGCTTGGTTTTGAATTATTTTTGCCTTGTTTTTTTTCCTCTTCAAAGTGGAACAATAACAACACCTTTTTCAATGATCAATAGTTTACTGAACAGATTATATTTTAATCATAGTGATAATTGCAACATAGTTACATGGAGTTTTCTAGACATCAAGGGGTATCTATTTTATATTAGCTACACAAGAGACATCAGGATATGCTTGTATTTTCATGTTTGTAAAGTTTTATTTGCATGATTATTTTAATTATGAGTTACTTCAAGGATTACATTTGCCTAATGAAATAATAATCATTTTTACCATTTGTTGGATGCTTACTCTAGACCAGATATTGAGAAGCACTTTTTTTTTTTTTTTTTTTTTGCAGTTTTTGGCTGGGGCCAGGTTTGAACCTGCCACATCTGGTATATGATGGTACTAGGGATACTGCATATACAGGATGCTCTGTGCATGTACATCATAAAACTCCAAATTATCTACATGACAACTAATTGAAAACACACTAATGCTCCCAAAATACGCAAGCAATTAAAAATTGTATTCTATATCCATTTTAAAACTAGGTAGCCGATTTAAAATTTAAGAAATGTTAAGTCCTAGCAAATGAACTGTTAGAACAGTCAACGAAAATAGTCATAGGTTGAAATATGTCATTCATAGGACCAAGATCCAGACTACTGCACACCTTTTTGGGATTTCACTTGGGGAACACAAAAGGGCATTATTCAGAATCATTGTACCAATTCAAAACTCAACAGGGTGCCCAGGCTTGTGAAATTGTGACTGTGGTCACCTAGATGAATATTTTCAAATTATAATAAATTATTTGCTTCAACCCATAGTGTAGGTTAGCTCTGTAAAACTAAATTCCCACTGTTACTGAAGTAGTGGACTTATTTCTAATTTCAGAAAAATTACTTCTGAAAACCCATGAGGTCTTAGCCTTCAAGGAACTCCCTATGAGAGTTAGCAGGAGAGTATACTATTTCTCATTTATTTGTTTGTTTATTTTTCCTTGAGACAGTAATTCTCTGTTACCTGGGCTAGAGTGCAGTGACATCATCATAGCTCACTGCAATCTGAAACTCCTGGGCCCAAGCAATCCTCTGGGCTTAGCTTCCCAATGAGTTGGGACTATAGGCATGTACCACCACACTCCATTAATTTTTTTTTGTAAGTTTTTGTAGAGATGAGGTTTCACTGTGTTCCTTGGGCTAGTCATGAACTTCAAGCCTCCAGTGTTCCTCCTACTTCAGCTTTCCAAAATGCTGGGATGACAAACAAGAGCCACTGAGCCTGGCCACATCTGCCAGGTCCAAAAGTATGGTCCATTGGCAACTTCGTCAGAATCACTAGAGCTGGGCTTCTTGAAATCACTCCTCACTCCAGTGATTTGTTGTGTGAGATTTAAGAATCTGCACTTAAAAGAATTTCTTTAGGGCAGCGCCTGCGGCTCAAAGGAGTAGGGTGCCGTCCCATATACCCGAGGTGGTAGGTTTAAACCTGGCCCCAGGCAAAAACTGCAAAAAAAAAAAAAAAAAAAATTTCTTTAGATGCTTCTTATGCATACTGATATTTGAGAATTATAGGTGTGTGTGGGGAAACGGAATTTTAAATCAAACAGATCTAGATTTGAATTTTGACTATTTCCTTATACATCACATTTTTATAATACAATTTAGATTCTGTCACCAAGAGTAGACTAAAACTGTGAGTTATTAGTTGTTGCTTTGTTTTAGCTACTATTTTTCTTGACTTGATTTCCTCTTCTCTTTGGGATTCTCTTTTCTTTTGTCTGAGATCAAACACACTTCCTGGGTCTCTTCTTGTCTCTTAGATCATAGCTTCTCTGTCTTTGCTATTTATTAACTTAGTCACTGTGGGTAAACTAACTCTGGGAGTCTCAGTTTCTTCATTAATTAAACAAACAAACAAAAAAAGGTCACCACCACCAACAACAAAACTATCTCATAGACTTGTTGAAGATTAAGTAAGATAGGGTGTGTCAAGAGCTGTGCCTGCCACCTAGCTGGGACTCAAGTGTTAACTGTTGTCATGATAATGGGTATAATAAAAATAAACACAAGATACTATTGGAACTTTTGGGAAACTGGGAATGAAGTGATAAGAGGATCAAGTCCAGGGTCTCTCAAATGATGCCATCCTTTAGTTTTCTGTGTCTTGATGAATAAGTAAGATAGGTTGGCAAGAGAAACATTTCTATTTTAAAAATCTCGATAAATATTTTAATTAAATTGACCAATTTCATCATGTAATTGGCTCATCCGCAGAAACAATTAGTTGACCAGTTAAGTCATTTAACTGATTTATTATTTCACATTTTTGTCGAGTAAAAATACTACATTTACATTCTTTCTATTTAAATTTTTAGATTCAGATTCACAGACTTATTTTCCTGTGAAGAGAGAATGATATGAACTATAATATTGCATTTAACTGAATGTAAAAATAGCTGTTTTAAACAACTGAATACATTAAATTGATGTAGATGGAAAATAGTGGAAATTGCTTTACAAAGAACATTTTATCTTAAACCATTATCAGCTACTGGGAGATTTCTTGCACTGCATTTTAAATAGTAATCATAAAAAGAATTGCAATAAAATGTTTATACGGTGTTCTATACTCCTACATATACTGGAGCAAAATATCTCTATTACTTCTGAAAATTTTGGAGCAATAATTTCCTTACTTGGTTTTCTTGTACAGTTATATGCAATGATTTTCCAATAATCTATTGGTTTCTCCCCGTGGGTTATTCTTAATACTACTTGTCAGCCACAGGCTAAAGGTCATTTTCTTATTACTACTTGGTGCTGTCTGGAACACTGGAGATGTGTTCAGAAGCACAAAGTACTTCAAATGAAATTCCCCTTCTGTCAGTCACAGCAACCAGTCCAGACAATTTGGGAAGGCCTACCATTAAAATCTTAACATAACATGAGCTTTGTATTATGCAGCATTAATTAATAATATTCCTAATGTTGCCAATTGCATAAAATTCCAACTGGCTCAAACAAAACATGGAATTTGGTTTGTTTATGTAACTGAGAAGTATGAAAATAACTCACTTCAGGTGAGGCTTCATATTGCGTCTTAATTACCTTAAACTTGTTCTCTCCTACAAGTAGCAAACAAGCTGAAAGTAGAGTTTTATGACATTTTAATTTTTCAAATTATCTATAATAAACAACTATCTGGACAGTTTCTGGGAAAAATCACCACACAGGACCAATAGTTACGCTAATGCTACTATCCAAAGATACTGGCTAGAGACTTTTTTTTTTTTTTTTATTAAATCATAGCTGTGTACATTAATGTGATCATGGGGCACTATACACTGGTTTTATAGACTGTTAGACACATTTTCATCACACTGGGTAACATAGCCTTCCTGGCATTTTCTTAGTTATTGTGTTAAGACATTTACATTCTACATTTACTAAGTTTCACGTATACCCTTATAAGATGCATCACAGGTGTAATCCCACCAATCACCCTCCTTCCACTCATCTCCCCCCCCACCCTCCCCTCCCTCCTATTCTTAGGTTATAACTGGGTTATAGCTTTCATGTGAAAGCCATAAATTAGTTTCATAGTAGGGCTGAGTACATTGGATACTTTTTCTTCAACTCTTGAGATACTTTGCTAAGAAGAATATGTTCCAGGTCTATCCATGTAAACATAAAAGAGGAAAAGTATCTTTCTTTAAGGCTGCATAATATTCCATGGTGTACAGATACCACAATTTATTACTGCATTCATGGGTTAATGGGCACTTGGGATTTTTCCATGACTTAGCAATTATGACTTGGGCTGCAATAAACAGTCTGGTACAAATATCTTTGTTATGATGTGATTTTTGGTCTTCTGGGTATCAAACTAGTAGAGGAATTATAGGATCTTATGTCAGGTCTATTTTTAGGTCTCTAAGTATTCTCCAAACATCCTTACAGAAGGGAGGTATTAGTTGGCATTACCACCAGCAGTGTAGATGTGTCCACTT
>CAUYPK010059043.1:10000-29610 GCA_963574355.1 Loris lydekkerianus | reverse complement strand
CTGCTGTATTCCTTGATCACTTCTAAGAGTTTTGTAGTAGAATCCCTGGTGTTTTCCAGATATACAATCATATCATCTGTGAAGAGCGAAAGTTTGATCTCTTCTGACCCCATAGGGATACCCTTGATAGCCTTTTCTTCCCTAATTACAGTGGCTAAAACTTCCATTACAATGTTAAAGAGCAGTGGAGACATGGGCAGCCTTGTCTGGTTTCTGATCTGAGTGGCAATGATTTCAATTTAACTCCATTCAATGCGATATTCGCTGTGGGTTTGCTGTAGATGGCCTCTATCAGTTTAAGAAATGTCCCTTCTATACCAATTTTCTTAAGTGTTCTGATCATGAAGGTATGCTGGATATTATCAAAAGCTTTTTCTACATCAATTGAGACAATCATATAGACTGAAAACTTCTATAGCTATGGTAATCAGTATCTATGGGACTGAACAGAATCTGCAAATAGACCACACATATGCTCATTTGATTCTTTAAAAACCTTTTATTTTGAAATACTTGCATATTTACAGGAAGTTGTAAAGATAGCCCTGAAAAGTCCTGTGTACCCTGCACCTAATTTCCACCAACAGTCACGTCGTAGATAATTATAGGACAACATCAAAGCCAGGGTACCACGCTGGTACACTGTGTGTATAGCTCTCTGTCTTTTATCACATATCCACCACTGCAATCAAGATGCAAAATTGTCCCTCACCACAAACATCCTTCTCATGCTACCTCTTCCAGCCACACCCTCCTCTGCCCACCCGCCAGCCCTCTGTGCTTGCTGCCTCAGGCCTCTCCAGGCCTCCCTGTTCACACCCTTCTCGACCCCTGATGGTCCTAGATTCCTGCTATCCAGGCTGACCGTTCCCAACCCCTAGCTGCCACCAATCTAGTCACTATCTCTATAATTTTATCATTCATGAATGTTAGACAAATGTAATCCTATAGTATGTGAATTATGCTGATTTTCACTCAGCATAATGAATGCCCTTGAGAGATCTATCCAAGTGGTTGCATATACATATCAATAACCCATGGCTTTTTTTTTTTTTTTTTTTTGAGACAGAGCCTGAAGCTGTCATCCTGGGTAGAGTGCTGTTGCATCACAGCTCACAACAACCTCCAACTCCTGGGCTCAAGAGATTCTCCTGCCTCCACCTCCCAAGTAGCTGGACTACAGGCGCCTGCCACATGCCCAGCTATTTTTTTGTTTGCAGCTGTACATTGTTGTTTGGCGGGCTGGGCTGGATTTGAACCCACTAGCTCAGGTGTACGTGGCTGGCGCCTTAGCCCCTTGAGCCACCGGCACCCAGCCAACCCATGGCTTCTTACTGCATCTCACTGTTTTGCCAGGACCATCTGTGGGGTGGTCTGGGAGGTCTTCCTAGCCCTGGCTGATGTGAGCAATCCTCCTCTCTGGGTCTCACCTCTTCAACTGTCTGGTAAAGATTTGGACCCTGTGATCTCAGGACTTCTCTTCTGTGACATTCTCAGGATGCCAGTGACTTCCCTCCACCAACAAAAATCTGCCCTTGTTGCCCACTGCTCTCAGGATGGAGTCAAGCTCTTCAGCCTGGCATTCAAGGTCCTGCATGAACTGGTCCCTGGGGACTCTGCCCTCCATCTCTTGCCACTTTCCACCTCTCTCCTTAAACAACAGCAACATGGAATCAGCTGTCACTCCCTGGCCTCTTGGGACACCCTGCCCTTGCTGATCTGCTGCTCTCAAGTCCCTAGGCAGATATTGCCTCTTCTTGGAAGCCGTCCATGACCGTCATTGCAGAGTTAATTTGTAGGACCCACTCCTGTTCTCATTCAAACACCACGTCATTTTTATCTGCTTTGTCTGTGCCTCTACCTGGCTGGACACTCCTGGCATGTAGGGACCAGAGAAGGGTGATATATGGCCCCAGTACCTGGTATAGTGCCAGGCATAATACAGACCATCTTTGAGGACAGAGTTCTGGTCACCTCTCATCTGGGAGGATGCCTTCTCATCCTCCCCTTCCTTTCCTTCCTCCTCCTCTCCTCTTGCTCCCTTCTCTTCCTCCCTCTCTTCTCCCTCCTCCTCCTTTCTTCCTCTTTATCTCCCCCCTTCTCCCTTTCCTCTTTTTTCCTCTCCTTCTCCTCCTCCTCCTCCCCATCTCCCTCTTCCAGTTCCATAGGCTGCTATGCTCCAGGGCAGGTTAGCTCACCCTCTGATGCTCTGATGTGGTTTGGCCAAGCCCTGTGCTTTCCTTTGAACACAATGAAAATCATATAACATATTACCCTGTCATGGTTAGAAAAGTCAGTAGGGTGGAAAAGCTGCCTCTTTACCCTCCCAGTTGGATTTTCCTATTCTTTAGAGACCAACGTCTCAGAGGAGCTTAGAATTTTAGGATCTTTGGAATCACAGAATAATGGAATCTTAGACTGATGTAATCTTAGAATCCTACAATTATTGAATCATAGAAAGCCACAACAATGATAACTTAGCATTATGTTATATTAAAACCAGGAATTCCATTTACAACATGGAATTTTTGCATATGGAATCCTAGAATCCCCAGTGTGTTTGTGTCAAAAAAATTAGGTGGCACCCAAGGCTCTACCTCCTGCAGGATTCATGCAAATCTCTCTGTTCAGGGTCACATAACAGGTGAGAGGCGGGGAAGGCTGTGGCCCTCTCAGTTGGGGATCCCGCCCTGTGCAAGAGCCAAACATCCTCAATGTGGGAGGAAGGCCCTAAAGGTGGACAGACCGGAGTCTGATCCAAACTCTGCCACTCAAGCGACCATCCTGGACAAGCCACTCAGTCTCTCTGACCTCCAGTTTCATCGCAACAAGGGCAAAATAATTTTAGATGATCAATAATCTATTTACCTCTTATCAGGGTTCCAAGCTTTCTTTTGATAAGAGGCATGAAAGATCTTCAATAACACCCAGCTCTCTGAAAAGCTTTGATAACTGGATGGGACTCAGAGATGGGCAGCAGGAAAAGCTGATGTCTGAGACACAGCTGGGGCTGAGGACATGGATATCAAGCCCACCAGGGAAGGGCACAGATGAAAAATGCCCTTTCTTTTCCTTTTTTTTTTTTTTTATTAAAACATAGCTGTGTACATCAATGCAATCATGGGGCACCATGCACTGGTTTTATATACAATTTGAACTACTTTCATCAAACTGGTTAACATAGCCTTCCTGGTATTTTCTTACTTATGTTAAGACTTTATATTCTACATTTAGTAAGTTTCACATGTACCCTGTAAGATGCCCCGTAGGTGTGGTCTCACCAATTACCCTTCCAAGATGCCCTTTTTTGAGCATCCACCTCTGCCCTGCAAATCCTCCCTGACTATGAGGTGTTCACATCACTGCTGGAGCCTCAGTTTCCTTATTCGTGAAATGCGGAGAGCACCATTCTTGGCTCAGTGTCCAGCCCCACCAGCTTCTGGGCATGTCTGTTTTTCAGAGGCCCAGTTGATTTATCTAGGACTTGGTCCCCAGGCCTACAGATTCCTTGAGGGCAAGGCTAAAACGTATCCACTTTTTGATCTACAACATAGCAAGGGTCAGAGGCATACAATACATGTTACAAAGAAATGAATCAACTGCGGGGGAAAGGGTTGAGCAGTCATCTGGTCCCTCTGTCATTTATGTCTTCTCACATATGACATGCTGTCATTTCAGCTGTCTCCACCAGTGGTGTTGGGTGTCTTCTTCTAGGTCATAGAGTAAGGAACTGGTCAAGAGGTGTCTAGACCCCAGCTATTCTGTCTCCCTAAGCCTGTTCTTTTTCATTTCACTCCACAGGGTGGCATTTGGTCTTCACAGTCCCTGACTTTTTTAGTACTGAGGGAGAGGGGGTTGAGGCTGGGGGGGCCTCCTTTCAAGACATCAAAGCCAGCCAGACCTCTCTGTGCCCTTGGTGGGAGGTCTGGAGGAGCCTGCCCTGTCAGCATGTGGGCAAAGTCAAGCCTCCTCCTGAGGGGCAACAATGATGCCTGATGCTGGGGGCAGTGGGGGGTTGGAAGCTGGGTAGGGATCAAGTTGCTCTGAATGGAAACAAACTCCAAGCCCAAACCAAACCCAAATAGAGATTCCAGGAGGAACTGGGTGTCCCACGCAGCCCCGGGACTAGACTGGGACAGGGAGGGGCCAAACAATGAACTTAGGGCTCAAGACTCCCTGAGGGCCATGAGGTTCCCAGAACGCTGAGCAGTCTTCCCTGGGAGACCCAGGCAGATGGAATTTCTATCCTATGAGCCAGCAGCCAGCCACAGGGGACAGCAGCCCCAGGCCTGTGTTTACATCTGTCAGACAGGGGCCTTGCTGTCTCTCACAGGCCCAACCAGCACCAGTGCTGCTAGATTAGCAAGAGAATGGTGTGGGGCACATTGAACTGAGGGTAGCAGGGCCCTGGCACCTCCTGGGGCACTGGTTTAGGTAAAGATAGGGCTCAGCTGGGGACCCCAGGCCAGCATGTGTACTCACATTTGGATGGTGCTTCTGGCTTCCCAGGGAAATAGCAGCTTAAGGTTAGTCAGGCCCCAACATTGACGACAGAGCTAAGAAGCACCTAGGACTGATTTATTTATTTATTTATTTATATTTATTTATTTTGAGCAAAGTCTTAAGCTGTCACCCTTGGTAGAGTGCTGTGTCACCACAGCTCACAGCAACCTCAAACTCTTGGGCTTAAGCAATTCTCTTGCCTCAACCTCCCAAGTAGCTGGGACCACAGGTGCCTGCCACAATGCCTGGCTGTTTTGTTGTTGTTGTTGTAGCAGTTGTCATTGTTGGTTTAGGTGGCCTGAGCTGGGTTTGAACCCGCCAGCCTCGGTGTATGGGGCCGGTGCCCTACCCCCTGAGCTACGGGGGCACTGCCCCTAGGGCTGACCTTTGCCCTAGAGTAGGAGGGGGGAAGGAATGGAGCGAAGTAGTTAGACCCTGGGTTATTTAGCCCTTATCACTGCCCTCAGAAGTGAGGCCAATTAGCCACCCCATTTGGCAGATGACAAATGGAGGCTCAGGTGCTCAGATTGCCAGAGGCACAGCTCTGAGTGGAACAGGCAGAAGCCCCACCCAGGCGTGGGGAGGGGGCTCCCCACTTGGCCCGGCAGCACAGACCTCGCTCTGCAACCTTCCCCTGGCCCCGAGTGCAGACACCAGCCCTCGGGAGGCCTCGCCTGTGGCCCCCATGGCCTCTTACGATGGAAGTTTGGAATGTGCCTGTTGCCTTTCTTTATCCTAGTTTGTATTCCCTCTGTGCCTAGGGTTTTTAACGTGTCGTGTGTACTCATCTTGCGACACTGCAAACTTGTTTATCCCTTTTAGTTCACTACGCGTTGAAGCTTCCTGACCCCTAGAAGCCTTCCAGGCTGAGCTGGGCAGGCAGAAGCTGTTCTGGCTGCCAAGTTAAGGGGTGGGGTCCTGGCTGTTCTGTTAGCCCAACCACCATGCCTATACCTGATTGGGTCAGGATGGACACATGACTCAGGCTGGACCAATCACGTCCTCTCTTGCTGGACTAACCAGGGTTAGTCCTGGTTGCAGTTAGTCTCCAGGTTGAGGATCAGTTGAAGGGGGAATGGGCATCCCCCATGAGCTTAGGAAACCAGATGCATTTGCTCTGGCCCTGCCCACCTTTCTCCTGGCTGCTTTTCTGGCCCCCAAGAGATCAAGGCTGGCTCTCACCCCTGCCCAGGGGTTCCACGGAACACTGTGTGGTTAAGGCGAATAGCCCTTTTGGCTTAAGCGCTCCTGAGGGTCTTAACAGAACAGCTGATTTATTGCGGCTTAAATCTGGGAGCACCACTGAATTACAGGGGCCTCCATTCTGAATTCCCTCAGTGTCATCATTTCTGAGAGAGGGGTGCAAGCAGTCCTCCCCGCAGGTAAAACCCTCCTTTCTCCTCCTCATGGTGCCTTCAGGGCACATACACTCAACACCTCTTTTCCCTGATCTAAGCTACCACTTTGCCCTTACACCCAGATGTACCCTCTTCTTACCTGAATCTGGTGCTACCCACCCTTTTAGAGGACTTTGAACCCCACCCCACCTCCCATTCCCATCTTATACCATCCCTTTGAAATTTCTGGTGTTTACAGCGCCCTGCCCTTCCCGGTTGTGAAAGTTTCTTTCACTGTGCTCTACAGGCATTTTTATGCCCTTGCCTCCCTCCCGGGCACTAGGCCTTTCACGCTGGCACTGCCCTCCCACCCTTCCTCCCACTCATGCCACTACCTCCCTATTTTGTGACCCACATAGGGCAGCCTCAGGCTATGGCTTCACCCTGTGCTTATCCCCTGAGGCTTACTGTGTCCCCCAAGTACTGTGATTTCCCATGCCAAAAGCAGGGAACATTCCTCATCAAATGGGTCCTGAGCTCCTCAATGACCCAAACACTGAGGACAGAGAGAGTATTAGGGCCTGTAACGGGTTGAATTGTGTCATCCCCCAAAAATACATGTTGAAATCCTAACCTCAAGTACCTGTGAGTGTGCCCTTATATGGAAATAGTGTCTTTTCAGATTTATTAGTTAAGTTGAGGTTGTATTGGTTTAGGGCGGGCCCTAAAGGCAGGGTAACTGATGTTCTTAGGAGAAGAGTAGACACAGAGACACAGGGAAGAATGCTGACCCGAGTCTCACAGCTGCAAGCTGGGGAATGTCAAGGATTGCTGGCCACCACCAGAAGCTAGAAAGAGGCAAGAAATCCTCTTCCCTGGAACCTTCATAGGAAGCGTGGTGCTGCCAACACCTTAATTTTGGACTTCTAGCCTCTGGAACTGTGAGAATAAATCTCTGTTGTGTTAAGCCATGCAGTACATGGTTACCATGCTGTAGCAGCCCTATGAGGCTAACACAGGGTCTTACAGCTGACTGCAGGCTCCACCCAGCTTCCCTCCAGCCTGCAGTGCTCTCTGTAGTGGTGCTATCATGTCCCTTCCAAGCTCGAAACTCTTCTCTGGTGCCCTGTTGCCCTGGCATTCATGCCCCTTTGTAAGGGTCTCGCCACCCTCTCTGGCAGCCTCTCCCACTGCGACCTGCCTGCTTTCAGTTCTGGTTCTCCCCTCCATGCCTTTGCTTATGCTGTGCCAGAAAACACATTTTGAGCCAGTTCACTTCTGCTCAGTCTTTAAAACCTCTCTTGGATCATCATTTCTTCTGGGTATAATAATAGCAAACGTTTGGATGGCACCCGTAGCTCAGTCGCCCACATACACCGGGGCTGGCTGGTTCCAACCAGCCTGGGCCTGCTAAACAACAACAACAAATAGCCAGGCGTTGTGGTGGGCGCCTGTAGTCCCAGCTATTTGAGAGACTGAGGCAAGAGAATCGCTTGAGCTGAAGAGTTTGAGGCTGCTGTGAGGTGTGACACCATGACACTCTACCAGGAGAGACAGCTTGAGACTCTGTCTCAAAAAAAATAAAAATAAAATAATAATAATGATAGCAAACATCTGGGCTCGGCGCTTGTAGCTCAGTAAGTAAGGTCACCGGCCATATCCACGGAGGGTGGCGGGTTCGAGCCCTGCCCAGGCCCACTGAGCAACAATGACAATTGCATCCAAAAATAGTTGGGCGGGCACCTGTAGTCCAAGTTACTTGGGAGGCTGAGGCAAGAGAATCGCTTAAGCCCAAGAGTTTGAGGTTGCTGTGAGCTATGATGCTACAGCACCCTACTGAGGGTGACATAGTGATTCTTGTCTCAAAAAAAAAAAAAAAAAAAGCAAACATTTGTAGAGGCTTACTGTGGGCCAGGCGCTATGCTGAGTGTTTTCTGTGGATCACCCACCTCCGGGAGGTAGGCAGCCATATCCCCATTTTACAGACAGGGAAAGCAAGGCCCAGCTAGGGATCCATGGGGTTCCCACAGCCATCAGGGACACTGGCAGAGTCAGAGCAGGCCTGCCCGGCAGAAGCATGCTCTGCTGCTGCTGCATGGTGCCACCAGCCCTGCCGGGAGCCCTCACCTCCCCAGGAACATCTGCTCTTCCAGGCCTCCAGTTGCTGCACGTTTCAGGATAACAAATTATGCTGTAACAAGAGGTGAAATAAAATGCAGGCCAAATAGTTTTCCACGGCAATTTCATGCAAAATAATTCCAAGGCATCCGTCTTCCTCACCATGTGGGCCAAGGAGCCCAAACCTGATCTGACTCTCACAAATAAATAAACAAGGCCCAGACGCCATCATGGCCAGCAGGCGGCTGGAGTATAAATCAGGGCTTTTATGGGGTGGGTGACCTGTCAGGGATGACACCCCCTGCTTGGTCTCTGAAAGAGAATAAACACCAATGGACGTCCTCATGACCTGAGCTGGACCCACCCACCAATATGCCCACCCAGGGTCCCCCGCCAGGCCCTCCGCCCCACCTGACAGCCCTTTGAGGTTTACCAAGGGTGGGAACCCACTTACACATTCACCCACAGATTTTCTCACTCATTCATCTATTCACTCTGTACTTCGTGTATTAAGCACTCAGTAAAAATTTCCTGAATGAATACATTTGCTCACTTCTCTCCTCCTTCCACAGTTTTTCCCAGCTACCTCCCATAAGAATTTCTCCACTGTATCTGTAGTACTGAGGTCACTCCTTCTCGGTGGAAAGCCCCTTGCCAGGGTGGCCAGTGTGCTGAACTGAGTCCCTCTTCACACCCTCAGTGCAGGGAATTGCGGGGTTCAGCTTTTATAGATCTGGGGCCTGGCCTCTTGCCAAGCTCCCCTCAGACAGGAGCAAGTTTGGAGATAGGCAGTAAAACAACATGTTCCCCATATTCCTCTGAAATACTGTGCAGCTGCAGCTCTGAGGAGGATTCCTTCTATTTGTGCCTCACTGCCTCTCTGCTGGTTCTAGGAAGACCCTTTCTTCTAAGGACTCAAGACTTGCTGAGTAGGCCAGTGATTCCCTTATCCCCACGCCCAACACCGTTTTACCCATCTAGATCCTGCTTCTGGTGCTTAGTGGGTGTTCAGTGAAAGACAATTCTTACTGCCTGCCATTTTATATCCCAGTAGTCACCTTGGCTATTAAAAAAAAATTATCCATTCATTTAACACAATTTATTCTGTTAAAACACACAAAACATAAAATCTACTGTTAGTGACATTTTGTATTCACAATGGGCAGTCATCACCACTATCTAGTTACAGAACATTTTCAGCACCCTAAAAGGTAATCCCATCTCCCTCTTTCCCCAGTCCCTGGCAACCACTGGTCTCCTCCCAGCTTTGCAATGAAGACTCTGATGTAGGTGAGGGAGAAAGCATCATCCCCAATTCACTGGTAAGGAAACACACACACACACACACACACAGAGCCAGCCCCACCCGCTCTCCATGGAGCAGCACCTTCAGCAGGCTGTGTGCTTGTTCTCCCTCCAAGCCCCTTCTGACACCTCCATGGTTGAAGCAGATGCCCTCTCCAGTGACGCTGGGCTTCTGTCTTGGGGAGGTGTGAAGAAAGGGAGGGTGCTGTCAGTTCAGAGCTCGGTCTCGGTCACCCAGTAAATCTAGGCTGTTGACTGATGGACTGAGAAGTCTCAGGTGATGGTGGGGTTAGGCGAGGAAGGTGGCAGGGAGGGTGCCCAGGGGCCGGCTGCACCTCTGTTGGTTTTGGCCCCTGAGCAGAAGTTGACACGGTTCCCCAGGGCTGGCCAGCAGGGTTTGATTACACCGCCCAGCCCCTCCGGCTCACACCTCTGGGCCTTTGCAGACACTATTTCCTCTTTCTGGGCTCCCATTTCCTCCTCAACCTCTTCAGCCTTTGGCTCCCATTCATCCTTCCAAACCCACTCAGTGTCACCTCTGCATGGGCAGGACAGCCATCTCAACCTCAGTGTCAACAGCAGCAGAATCTAGTGGGTGGAGCACTTGACCGGCTACAAAGCTCCACAGGTGAGTGTGGCTTGCAGCCTGCGAGGGGAGAGCCATCCAGTTCAGGGACCTGTTTGGGATCCAGCATCCTGTGTGTCCCCATCAGAGCTCCTTCCTCCCCATTGAGGGAACGTCTGCTCCCCCCACTATTCTCTGAGCTCCATGAAACAAAAGTTTATAGAGCATCCTAATTAAAAGCCCAAGACATTAAAAAAAAAACAAAAACCCAAAAACCAGCTTTATAGAGATACAACTTACATGTCATACATTTCTCCCATTTAAAGTGTACGATTAATGGCTTTTGGTACATTGCATTATTAAATTTTTTAAATTGTAGTAAGTATATATAAATATATACATAAAATTTGCCATTTTAGCCATTTTTTTGAGACAGAGTCTCAAGCTGTCGCCCTGGGTAGAGTGCCGTGGTGTCATTACAGCTCACAGCCACCTCAGACTCTTGGGCTTAAGCGAGTCTCTTGCCTCAGCCTCTCAAATAGCTGGGACTACAGGTGCCCGCCACAGCACTCGGCTATTTTTTTTGTTGCAGTTGTCATCATTGTTTTAGCCTGGGCTGGGTTCAAACCTGCCAGCCCTGGGGTAAATGGCGGCACCCTTACCCACTGAGCTGTGGGTGCTACCCCATTTTAGCCATTCTAAGTGTACAATTCAGTGCCACTAATTACATTCACAATGTAGTGCAACTGTTAAGAGCCCAGGATTCAGGCTTCAGATGGAGTTGAGTTCAATCTTGATTCTTTTACTCCATAGCTTTGTGGTCCTCCCTCCAAGAACCTACTTACACATGGAAATTAGGGGTCTTGGGGCTACCTCCTATAGTCATTGTGAGGATTAAATAGTGGGGGAGAAGCCTTCACTATGGTACCCCATGCATATACTGCTGCTGGGTAGGTTACCACCCCTGTGCTGTGTGGCTCAGGCAAATCCCTGGCTCTCTCCGGCCTCAGACCCTGGCTTTAACAAAGGCAGAGTTTGGATCAGATAACCCCAAGGGCCTTGGACTCTGCTATATAGTACTCAGTGGTCTGGTCCATCAGAAGTCCTCCCTTCCCTGTGACATCAGCCCTCATTCCTCTGAGAGTTTCTCCCATGTCCCAATGGCCCTGGCAACCAGGATGGATCATGTAACACAGCCATAGGTGACTGGACCTGGGTGAACATGTGACTCAAGATAACCTGGACCTAGTAATGTGGGGCTGCTGGTGCTGGAATAGGAAGCTGAGATGTGCAAGTTGGGTACGTTGTTATGCTTGGCTGGAGGCAGGGGCAGCAGCCACGGGGGACCAGTTGGAATCGGTGGCAAGGCCAGATCTTGACATGCCAGGCCAAGGAGCTTGGACTTCATCCTGGGAGAAGCGAGAGCCCCTCATGCTCAGGGCACTGTAGAACTCCTGAGAGCTGAGCTGAGGGAGGAGGGCTTGGTAGAGGAGAGGGACTAAATGGGGGTCCTCAAGCCAAGCCATGGGGCTTTAGGCTGGTCTGGGTCCCTTGCAGAGCTCTAGTTTTCCACTTCTGGTAGTAGGGTTGGATTCAGGGCTGCCCATGGCCCTTCAAGCACTGATTTTCCCTGACGTAGGGGTGTAAGACAAGGGCTGAAGCTGGGAGGACTGGGGGAGGTCCAAACTAGACTCTGAAATAGGAGCTGTTTGTGTCTATGCCTGCAAAGACTGGTCCCCAGGGAGCAGACAGATGCAGCTCCAGATGTGCAGATTAAGTCTCCCCCAGGACAGGACAGGGGGCCAGAAACCCCAGGGTCCCCAGAGGCAGTCTGGGGGCTGTGACCCCTCTAGGCTGAGGACTTGTGCTACATCCATCAGAGAATTTCCTTTCAGTCTACAGGGCTGCAGAGAACACTCCAGACTGAGAGTGGATTGGGTGACCCTCCTGTGCCACCAGAGTGACGGTCAGGACGCTGTGTGGCTCCAGAAGACAGCTCCATGCTGACTCAGTGCTAAGTGGGCCCTGCAGGCCCAGGGATGACCCATCTTCCCAGAGAGTCAGACTCTGGGCCCAACCAATGGGTCATATTGGGCAGATTGTAGGTCGATAGCTGTTAGGCACGGATTCTCTTCCTGTGCCAGCATTTGTTTACTGTGACTTAAGGCAGTGGCTTTGCCTCTTTGTCTCCATTTCCACGTGTGTAAGTGGGAAATAACAATTCTTGAGGAGCTGTTATGAGACTTAAATGAGATGATGTATCTCATGCTGAGAATGGCCTGGTATGATGGTGCTCTCAAAATGGCAGCCATCACTCCAACAACCCAGACTGACCCTTTGGAATCTGGGGTGTGCAGAGGACAGTGGCTGGGAGCAAGGGGGCTGGGAAGATGTGCAGGAGGGGTAGGGGCTCCCAAGAAGTCACAGGATGAGAAGAAAGCACCCTCACTGGGGCTCAGGGGTCCCTTGTTTCCTAAACCCCTTCCTGTTCCAACTTCGGGTCTCACTTAAGCTTGCCCCACTCCCCTTCCTCTGTGGAGCATGAAGAAATCTGCCCCTCCTCACAGCAGCATCAGGCACCAAGGGGTAGAGATTCCATCTCTATCAACTGCTCACAGTGTGGTCCTGGGCCTATTACCCTACTTATCAAATGGAACTAATGCCACCTGCCTAATTCAGATAGGAATGAAATCAAATGAGGAGGTGAAAGTTCCGTGCACAGATGAGGGATAAGGGTCTGAGAGTTAGAGAAGACCAAGGTGGACGGGTGTCAGACACCATCTCTGTGTAAAGGACACTGTGTGCAGGGTGTGGGGCATATGATGTGCCACCACCACCACCACATGACAGCAGGACAAGGTCAGGCCAGACACTGGACTCAGCCCCAACAGGCCCCTTCCTTACCTGCATCCTGGAGGTACACACAAGTGTGTCCATCTCAGTTCAGATGGGTTATCTAGAGAACTGACAGCGCCCAGCAGAGCAGCCACAGACCTGGGGGCAGCCCTGCCACACCTCCCCTCTCCTGGTTAAGCCACATGGCTCTGCCAGGAGGTCTCCCAGTCCTCAAACTGGTCAGAGGTGGAGGGAGTGAAGGGGGGCTCTAGAATCAGCAGGAGCTCCCATCACAGCCCTGTTTCCTTAGCCCAGGTCCTCAGGGAGCCCTAGGCCCCTCTCTTCTCAACTCCTGAATCTGTCCTGGGCCTCTTTTGCTCCCCCGGGACTGGATAGTGCATCAGGCTTCCATGGTACCCTTGTGAAAGTTAGAAAAAAGTGCCTTGGGGGCAGTGCCTGCGGCTCAGTGAGTAGGGCGCTGGCTCCCTATACCGAGGGTGGTGGGTTCAAACCCGGCCCTGTCCAAACTGCAACAAAAATAGCTGGGCATTGTGGCAGGTGCCTGTGGTCCCAGCTACTCGGGAAGGTGAGGCAAGAGAATCGCCTAAGCCCAAGAGCTGGAGATTGCTGTGATGTCACAGCACTCTACCGAGGGTGACAAAGAGCGAGACTCTGTCTCTTAAAAAAAAAAAAAGTGCCTTGTCTGGGAAACACAGCCTCAGGACAGGATTTTATCCCCACTCATCCCTTCAGCCAGTGCCCCTGTGCAGTGAACATCCTGCACACTGGCCCCTGCTCCCCTTGGGGCCCCCGCCGGATGGAATCCTTTAGTGCCCAGAAGGTACCAGGTGGCATTGAACCTCCATAGTATTCATCTCACAGTGCTTCCCTGCTCTAGAAATGAGAAATACCACAGATCCCAGCAGTTTACACAGAATGTTCATGACCCTTAGCTTGTGACATGATCTCACCACAGTCCTGTGGGAACAGGCCATGAGTTTTATGTTTGCCATTTAGTTTGGCATCTAGTAATAGACTCTTATGGCTGCTGGGTCCTATGAAGAATGGAGAAAGCCAATGGATGGATGCAATGGTGTTCAGTCCATCTGGGCTGCTATCACAAAATACCACAGACTGGATGGCTTGTAGGTAAGTGAAATGTATTGCTTTCAGTGCAGACTGAGTGACTCAAGACCAAGGCACTGACAAACTTGGCATCTATTGAAGAACCACGTCCTGATTCACAGATAGCCATCTTTTTGCTGTGTCCTCACAAGGCAGAAGGTGTGAGGGAGCTCTCTGGGGTCCCTTTTTCAAAGGCACTAATCCCATCCTGAGGGCTCCACCCTCATGACCTAATCACTTCTCAGAAGCTCCACTGCCAAATGCCATCACTTTTGGGATTAGGTTTCAACATATGAATTGAGGGTGAGCACATTCATACCATAACAGATGGGGAGATGAATGAATGAATGGATGGATGGCCTGGTGGGTGGGCAAAGCTCCGATCTTGACACTGGGCAGAGAAAAATTTGAAAAGGATAGAATCTGTGCTGCCTATGGGTTTTGGTCTGTGTGACTGAGGCCCAAGGGTAGGGGATAGGCAGCCAGTGATCTCTAGGGGCCAAGCAGGGTAGGAAGGGCCTCTACAAAGGAGCAGGGCACAATGGGAGGCAAGCAGCAGCTGCAGAAGACACTGCCCAGGAGGATAAACTTGGCAATTGTCAGATACCAGAGGGCCTCTCCTACTTCAGTTGCCCATACCCACCCCTGGAGAGCTTGGGCTATGGGAGGGGTGGGGTTGGGGTTACTCAGGGCAGGCTGCCTGAAGGTGAGGCTTAGAATCCTAGGACTTAGTTTTCTCAGTGCTTCAATTCCTGCAGGGGGTAAGTTAGGGCTTTGGGGAGCAAGGGAGGGCAGTCTGAACACTCTTAGCAAAGACTTGTCCATCCAAGGGAGGAGGGTGGAGATGGGGAGGCAAGAATGATGGAAGTGAGAGAATGGGGGGGCTCTCAGGGAGGGGCTGCTCCTGCCCCACCCCGCACCCGGGCTGGATGTGAACCACATGCCTGTTTGTGTGTGTATGCCGGTGTGTGTATAATGGTAGCTGCCTCGTAGGGTTGCTGTGAGACTTAGACGAGTTAACACGGGGAAAAGGCTGGGTGCATTCTCTATAAGCTTTAGCAGCCATTATAAAGGAGGAGCATGTAAGGGTCAAGAGCCAGGACTCTGCAGTCAGGTTGCCTGAGTGTAGGCTGTGGCTTGCAGTGGGCCTGGTTAGTTTGGTTTGGTTTGTTTGTTTGGTTCCTAGGGCTAACATTTTCTATGCACCCTGGTCAGTCCTCTCCTCTCCCCAGCAGCAAGGCCTTGCCCTCCAGGCATTCCATTCTCACCTGGCTTCACAGGCAGCACACCCTAACTTCTTGCCCCTCCCCCACACACCTGCATCTGTGCCCATTCCGACTCCCATTCTGGCTCCCATCCACTTCCCAGAAAATCCCAGAGAACAGACTTCCTGCATCCCATGCCTAGGCACCTTCCTCCTCCCTTAAGAGCCTCTCCAGCCAGCATCTCCCCCATTTGGTCTTCACCACTCTCATCCCCATAGAAATATATCCCATCCCCTCTCATCCCCCCCCCCACTTGCTCCTTCCCCCATCCCCACAGGCTACCTGCCTCACCTCTGCCCCAGCCTCAGGCCCAGCTCACCAGCTCACCTCCCTCTCTCATGGACCCTGATGCAAAACTGGTGGCATCTCGCCAGATGACCCTTCCCCTGGCTGTCTCCTGCCTCTTGGGTCATGGAACCACCTCTTCTGCCCAGAACGGTTAGTGCTCCTACTCCTAGCTCTCTCACTCGGTCTGGTCCATCTCATTCCCTCCCATGGGTCCAGCAGCCAAGTGCTGCCACCCCCTGCACGGTCTTCAGCCAGGTCTACTCTCCCAGGCACTACTGCCCTAGGGTGGGCAGGTTTGAAGCCTGGGACAGACACAGATGCACACGCAAGTCTCCACAGGCTTTCATGGAATGTTGCCATTCCCATTGTGCATCCCTCCTGGATGGGGGCTCACTCCTCACACCAGGGTCCCTGTCCCTACTTAGAAGAAAGCCCTCCCAGCCGTCTGAGAGTGGGAGGCACAGCCACGGTATGGGATGGGCAGAGTTAGAAGTGCTGCCTCCCCTCTTCCAACCTCGCTGCCCAGGCAAGCTCCTTCCACTTTCTGAACTCAGCTTCTTTAGTCCTACAAGGCACCTCCAACCCTAATATTCCAGAGCCAGGGTTGGGGGGTGGGAAGCAGGAAGTCTGTGTTCTAGGCTTTTCTCTGCCACCCTCTGTCTGTGTGTCTTTGGGAGATTCTCAGCCTTAATTGCCTCAGTTTCCCTATATGAATGATTAGTGAGCTGGCTTTAGTGATCAAAAGGCCTCCGTGGGTTGGTCCTGTCTTGACAGTTTTGAATGTCGCCTGAGCTGGGAATCTTGTCCTCTTCCTCAACTGAAGCTAGCCTCAGGCTGGCCATGCAAGAATTGGGGCAAGAGGGAGAGGTGGCAACTGGTAAGGAGAGGGAGCAGAGAGGCTGCCCTCCTGTGCCTGGAGGCTGGCCCAGGCTGTGTATCCTGACCCAGCCACTCAGAGATAGCAACTCCTCACAGTGGAGCCTACAGGGATTTATTTACATCCATTGTCACAGAATTCCCATGAGCTGGCTGGGAAGGGGCCCCATTTTACAGACAGGAAGATCAAGGCCCCAAGGCAGGAAGGGGTCTGCTTAGATTCACAAGGCTGGTCAGTGGCTAAGAGGAACTCTGGGGGGCCTGTGGGAATTCCCTGGCCTCATGCCCCTTGCCATTGAGCACAGCAACCCATTCTTGACAGGATGGTCATCAAGTCCCACCTCTCATGGTGCAGAAGGAGAAACTGTGGCCAAGAACTGTGCAGGGCTGTGCGTTCTCCCCATTACCTCAGTTGCAACTGCAGTGACAGCCCTTCGCAGTCTCACTTGCTGCCTAAAATCCCATCATCAGAGCCCCCATATTTGGGTAAAGCATGTGTTCAGGGGCCCTGGTGCTGAGAGGGGCAGAAAGACAAGAATTACAAGCACGTAGTATCCTCAGATTCCCAGGAAAGAAGGAAGGAGCCTGGGGAGAAATGAGGGCCAGGGGCGAGGCACTAGCCCAGTCCCTCAAAGGGCTGAGTCAGGCAGCAGAACTAGGCCTGCTTCCCAGACCCAAGTAGCCTCCTCCCTCTGCTTATATGTATGGCCCTGGAAGGAGGCAGGCCTGGAGTGGCTGGCCCAGTTCCTCTGGCTGGGACAGTGTGCTGGCTGCATGGGGGTAACATCTCCCTCCTCCCGACCTGGGTCAACCCTTCAAGAGGGGCCCTTGGGCTATGGCGGATTAATGATGCGGAGGCCATTCATTTCCTCTGGCTGGGAGACAGGCCACTACACAGCCCCCCCATTGTTGGCTGTCCTTATCTCAGGAAGTTCTGCCTGCACCTTCCGGAAGAGACAGCTAGGCCCCCTCCGGCTTCACTTTTCTTTACCTCTTGGAGGCTGGAGAGCTCGGCAGGGCTCAGATCTCCCAGGTTTGGTCTGCTCACCCCCTACTCCTCATGGGAAGACTGGACTTTATCCTGAGGGCAATGGGGAGCCCAGGAGCACAGGGTCTTGGGGTCACCTGGGCTTCAGAAGAGCAGTCTACAGGAATTCAAGAAGGATGGCAGTGGTTAGGCTGGAGGTAGGGAGGGTGGAGGGAGCCTGGTTGCACCCATGGGTCCATCTGGGAGAAGCAGGGCAGAGCACCATATTCAATCTGTGTGAGGAGTGCACACAGCCTCTGGTTCGACACCCACATTAGGATGTGGCACACACAGCCCCTCTAGGAGGCCTCTCTGCCCCCCCACCTAGTCTAGTCCCCTATGAGTGTCCCCACACTCCCCTTAGAGCCCTGAGCATCCTCTGTGCACACAGGTCTGTGTTCTAATTAGAATGGGCAGGTCTTGATGGTGGAGACCCCACGTCTCCAGGACTTGCCCTGCCCTCCAGCCTGGTGAGATGGACCTGCTAAAGCTGGCTCTAGCCCAGCCCTCCCCAAAGATCTGCCCTCTTACCACCATGCTACTGGCCAAGTATGTCCCTTTACCTGAAAGGCCTTTTCCATGTTCCCCTTTGGCCAAATCTTAGTCACTCATTAAGGACTGCTCAGGGGCCTCCACCCCTCCTTGAAGGGCCTCTTGGCCCCCCCTCCCTGCCCCCCATGTCAGGGAGTTTGGCAAATGCCTCTTTCCCCTTTCCACCAGCTCCATTCAACGAATTGATTAAAAGATTCCACTGCTTTAAAAAAAAGCTTAAAACCATGATATTTATCTTTTCATTCTTAACAGATGAAGGTAACTGCTATCTCATGAGAAGTCTAAAAAAAGAATAGATTTTCATTTGAACAGGAACCTATTGAGAGCTTCCAAACAAAACAGTGGAGTTTCCATTATTTCCCAATGACCAGCACCCAACGGCTCTGGGCAGGCAGTCTCCTGTCAGCAGGAATGGAGTAAAGACCCTCCAGGAGCACTTGCTCCTCCTCACATCTGCCCTGCAGGAGGAGTGCAGGCAAGGGAAAGGTCACTTCACGGAGCCTGAACAGACAGGTGACAAGCCTGTGCCTGATTGCATGGATAAAGGTGGTCCAGGCCTGCTGAGAGTGCACGAACACTTTTACCTCCACTACCTCATTCCCCCTCACAACCTCCCTCTGGAGCTTTCATACTTTCATCTTACAGATGAGGAAACTGTGCTTCTAAGAGCCTGAGTGACTTGTTTAAGGTCACCTAGCAGATGATGGAGGGGCTGGAAGTCAACCCTAGTCTTTCAGCCCAGCTCAAAGTCAGCCAGTGCCAAAGTCCTCCCTGAGGTTGCCCAAACCCAGGAACAAATGACCTTGTTTGTTTGTGGCTAGGGGGTAGGAAAGCCCCATTGCTCTAGGGAGAGGCAAGGAAGAAGAAACCCACCTTTGGGGATGGAGTTTAAGTGGCTTTCAATTTCCCGGGCTGGGTTCTGAAGTTAATGATTGATCCCTAGTTCTGTGTGTAGCCCGGCAAGTGCCCAGATTGAGGGTCCTGAGGCTCTGCCCTAGGGGGATGCTTAGAGTGGGGGTTAAGGGTGGGGACCAGTCTGGGCCACAGGGATCTAGCCTCAGTCACTACAGCAGTGGTACCTGTTCCCCATCCCCAGCCAGGAGATTGGGGGTCAGGAAGGAGTGGTAAAGACAACATGAGCCCTTTGGTGCAGGGCCCTCAGCACAGCATGTCTGGAGCTATCTGGAGCTGTGTTCCTTCCTGCTAGTGTAATACCAGCCTGCTCCTCACTCTGGCATCCTTAAACTCAGGCCTCAGGCACTTGTGTGCTACTTAGCCACACACATCCAAAGCCATCATTTGTTTGAAAATCCGGAGGCCAGTGAAGTGATCACTAATGTAGTCTAGTGAGAGACAATGTGCCCCGAGCTGGGCAGAGGTCAAGGCAGTGACTGCTGTCATTGTCTTCTGATGGTAGCTAGCCTACAGAGGAGAACATCAAGGTCACCCAGCAGTACATGTGGGGGGTAGTAGGTCCTGGGACAAGTTTGGAGCTCTGTCTTCCATCTCCTCTGCTAGGGCTTGTGTGTCTGAAACCCCTGCCTCAGGTTTGCCCTACTTCTTGGGTTGTCCCCAACTTCCCCTCCTCTGGCATAGGTTGGTAGGACAGCAGCAGTAGTCTCTGTGGGGCTTCAGGCCTGACCCATCCCCAGGCCCCCCTCTCCCTGGCTCCCAGAAGTCTGGAGCCCTAAGAATCCCAGGAAGGTCCCTGGCCCAGGCCAACCAGGACCTCTGTTGGCTGAGACACTGGGAATATCTGGCCCTCAACACACCAGGCTTTCATGTGCTAGAGCTGAGGCAGCATCTGGAGGTGG
>CAUYPK010059043.1:0-5000 GCA_963574355.1 Loris lydekkerianus | reverse complement strand
GGAGTATGTTCTAAAATATCTTGGGAGTGTCTTGGGGAGGCCAGAGCCTGGAGCATGGAACCACCCTAGGTGAAGGACCCCATATGTGCATTTCCCCAGAGTTTGCTGAGAGGAAAGGGGTGTTGGGGGGGAGCGACAGAGAGAGGGGTTGTCTGTCTGCCTGCTGAATCAGGAGGTAGGATATTAGACCCATTGGACCTGAAGGCCACTCCTCCAGGCAAAGCTAGGCTGCTGAGGGCTCTCTGAGTAGATGGCATGATATAAATATTTAGGCCCCATGAGCTGTTCTTGCTTCCCTCTGGGGAGGACTTGAGACTTCATAGAAGCTGTGATTGAAACCATGCACCTGACAACACTGGAAAAGCAGCCTGGCCAAGCAGGGGGTCTTGGGGAGGAGGGGAGAGGGCGGTCTTACACACACACACACACACACACACACACACACACACACACACGTGCTGTTCATCCTGCATGCAGCCCCATGCAGGGTTGGGGAGACAGAGAGATGCAAGCCATCAGGTTCTGGTGCTGGTGGGGCAAAAATGGAGGAGGGAAGAATCAGAAGCTGAGGTGAGGGGAATGTGGGGGAGGGGCAGGGGAGAATGAAAACCCCGGCTGTTGGTGGTTTCTTTTTTTTTTTTTTTAAGAGCCACAAGCTGAGATCAAAAATGATATTTTTACAGCAACTGAAATAGAAAACCACTGGGCACTCAGTGGGAGGTGAGCAGCACACAGGGTCCCTTTATGCAGCCTGTGCCCACAGCAAGCACGCTGCTGTCTGCCACACCGTGGGGTGTGGGGGACGGTGTGGCGGTGATCTTCCCTTCTCAGGTCAAGGAAGAAGTGAGATGAGCCACAGCCCTCAGCACTGGGAGAGGAGCAGGCAGAATGAAGAATCGCCCTAGTTCGGCATCCTTCTATACTCAGTACTCACTCTCTTGCTCATACCAGGTCATCTATTGAGCTGCTTCTGTCATTGGTCCTGGCCGGCTGGTCCTGGCATAACAGGAGACAAACTCAGGCCCCCCCCAGAGCAGTGTTCTCCAAGTTTGCCCCACCCCAGCAGCATCAGCATTACCTGGGAGCATACTAGGCGTGCAAATTCTCAGGCCCTGACCCTGACCTGAACCAGACACTCTGAGGCAGACCCTCAGGAGTTTAACAAACTCTCCAGGTGATTCTGATGCACACCAAGTTTTAGACTCACTATGCTGCATTACCTCAGTTTCCACAGCTGTACTCTTGGGGGAAATAATATCTCAATGTCTCACAAGGCTGAATCCAATGTTAGTTAACACATGCTGGGTGTGTCCCCTGTGCCAGGCATCCTTTTAATCCCTTAACAGATACTAACTCATTTAATTTCACAGCAACCGTATGAGATCAGAACATTCTCATTTCATAGAAGTGGAAACAGAGGCCCAGAGAGGTAAAGTAAGTTGGCCAGGGTCACACAGTTAATAAGTAGCAGAGTTCTAGAATCCAAGCTCTTTACAAATAACCAATGGAAAGCTCCCAGCAGTGGGTCTGGCTCCCAGAACATGTTTTAGGCATGGCTAAGAATGGGGTGACAGCAATTAGTATTACCTCACCTGAACTTGAAGTGATGATCTGCCTTTTGTAAATGTGAAATCTGCTGCCTTATCAAGATTGAGGAATGAGTCAACTTCAAAGGCAGCCTAAGTGTTTGAAACCCCAGGGCAGCCATTGGCCCCCACCATTCACCAAACTTTGAGACCACATATGCCATTCTGGTCTTCTGGAAACATCTCAGCTTGTTATAGGGTCATGGGCTCTGACAGAGGTGGGCTGGAACCTAGTTTGGGCACTTGAAGGCTGTGTAATTTTAGGCAAGTTGTCCCACCTCTCTGAGCCACCATCTCATCTGTAATGTGACTAGTGACTATCCTCTAACTTTGCAGGGTTCCTGTAAGGGTTGGAGAAAATGACATTTGTGGCCAGTTCAGACTGTGCACAGCTGGCGTTTAACAAGCAGCTTACCCCTCTCTCTTTATCCTTCCCGCTTCAACCTCATTAGGAACAGCAACAGCTCAGGAACCAGAAAAGGTTTGAGGCAAGAATACGTTCCCAAATGAACAAAATGCATTTGTCCTGCAGCCTCTCTTTCCCAGATTTCCCAGATCTTGAAATAGCCGCCTGGCTGGGGTTTTATGGGTTAAACACTGGTACTTGCTGTGTCTAAGGAAGGAGAGAGGAGAGTCCTCTCCACACCATCCTCACTGGCCAGACCTCCTCAGTCAGCCAGAGCATTTGAACCTGGCCTACCATACCGCCAGGTTCAGCTGGACATCTGAAGCTCATTAGCTGGTTAGCTGCTTGTTCCCAGGGGGCTGACCCCCAGCTTGGTGAGAATTACCCAGACAGCAGCAGAGCAATGAAGACCAGGTGAGGTGTGGCCAGGAGGTGGGAGGGGGAAGCATAGTCTAACAGCAGCCTCGGGGACCTCCAGAGAACACAGGAAGATGGAGGAATAGCCACTGTTTCACTGGCTGTGAGAAGAGATGGGGAGGGCTTCCTTTCGGGGCCTCAGTTTCCCTAGGTGTGGATTACTGGAGAGGGGCACACAGCGCACACAGCCCTCCCAGCCCAACCTAGAATTCCTGGCCGAGGCCTACCCCAGTGCTGGCAGAGGTGACAGATGGGTGGCAGGAGAGGTGGGGAGCTGTGGTCCCTTCCTCAGACCAGGAGATCAGAGGAAAGCCTTGAGGGGAACACCAGAAAGGGATGCCATAGCTCAGATAGAAAGGCAGCTCGGTGCTTCCTCAGTGGCCCTAAGCTGCAGAGTGCTGGTCAGAGGAGAGAGAGTGGGTGTGAGCCAAGTCTGCCTTCCAGAGACAGGCCCAAGTCGCTGCTCCCTTTCTGGACTCAAGACTCCTCCCTTTTGTCCTGGTAGCTGCAGCTCACTCTCTTTGAGCAGCTTTCATTGCCCACTTATTTTATGCAGGCACTGTTCTAAGCACCATGCACATATTAAAATCATTTAACCTTTTCTCAAAGTGGCAGGTCTCACCCTGGAGGCTGACCCTTACCTGACAGGTCTTGACAGTGACCTTTATCCAGAGAGTGGAGTCAGACTGATTAGCCTTAACCTTATCACTGAAGATGATTCCTCCCCCCCAACTCATCTGACACCACTTGTCCCCTCCCCAGTCTCTTTCCACCCTGGGAGCCAGGTCTCTGGGAAGCTGTGGCCTGGTGGGCCTGGAATCTGAACAAAGGGATGAGAAGTGTTAGTGGGAAAGTGATTCACATCCACCTTGGTGAAGCCTGAAGAACCATCTGCACCCCCTATAAGGAGGGTCCTCTGTGGGGACTGGGATGGGCACTTCTCTCAGCATCCTGACGTTTCAGACGGCACTGGACATGCACATGGCCACACTGGGCTTCTCTGAACCTTGGCTTTTCTCTAGATGCCTCACTCTTTGGTTGCTGCATTCTTTCCTTAGGTTGATGTCTCATGAACAGGCTGGAGAAATGTCTCCTGAGCCAGGAAGCTTTTGATTCGTTTACCTCTCACAGGAGAACCTTACTCCTGGCATTTCTAAGAAAGGCCCAGAGAGGGGTGAGGACCTGCCCAAGTTCACAGTCTGTCAGAGCTGAGACAATACTGGAGTCCCAGACTGTTCCTGATTAAACAGTTTGTCACTTTTAATATGAAAACTTATGTAACTGTAGAGAAATGAGAAAATACAGATAAGCAAAATAAATAAATATACCTTTGGTTTTCCAGAGAAACCTCCTCCACTGCTTTTCTTCACCTCTTCTCTCCTCCCACTCCCCACAAACCTTCCTCCCCAGCCCCAGCCATAATCAATATCTCACCTGCTTTTGCCAAAGGCTGCTCCCTAAGGAGTAAGCCTTGACAGCAGATCCTGGAAGACAGACTTAGACCGGATTCTGGGAAGGCCTGGCGTCTCTTTGGAACAGCAGAGCTTCCGCCTGAATGGAACTGTTTAAGTGCAGGATATTGCAAGAAATACTCCCAGCCAGGAATCTAGAGACAGCATCCAGCACTGCCTGGTCTGTGGATGGGCTGTGTGACCTTGGGTCAGTCCCTGCCCTTCTCTGAACCTTGGTTTCTTCAAGTGTAACAATGAAGATAGACTTCATCAAGTGGTTTCCCCACAGGCAATCTCAGACTGTCACCTTCTTGGGCAAGAACTCTGCCTTCTCTTCTTAAGTAGAACATAGAATTCAGAACCAGAGAACAGGGATCAAGCCCAAAGCCATCACTCCATAACTGTGTGAGTGACCAGGGGCAGGTTACCACACTGCTCTGAGCCTCTGCTTCCCCGTGGGACAGCACAGTTGAGAGTGCTCTCCTATGCCCTGCTATAGATCCTGTGAGAGGGATCTTTATTTATTTATTTATTTATTTATTTATTTTTTATTATAGATAAGAATATGCACCATAGATGTGGCCCGACCCATTACCCTCCCTCCACCCAAACCTCCTGCCTCCCTTCCCCTTCCTTGGTCCTTTCCTCATAGTCTTGTGGTATAGTTGGGTTATAGCCTTCATGTGAAAGCTATGGTTTAGCTTCATAGTAGGGCTGAGTACATTGGATACATTTTCTTCCATTCCTGGGATACTTTGCTAAGGAGAATATGTTCCAGCTCCATCCATGTAAACCTGAAAGAGGTAAAGTCTCCATCTTTCTTTAAGGCTGAATAATATTCCATGGTATACATGTACCACAATTTGCTAGTCCATTCGTGGGTCGATGGGCACTTGGGCTTCTTCCATGACTTAGCAATTATGAATGGGCTGCAATAAACATTCTGGTACAGATGTCTTTGTTATATTGTGAATTTTGGTCTTCTGGGTATAAACCTAGTAGAGGAATTATAGGATCGAATGGCAGGTCTATTTTGAGATCTCTAAGTATTCTCCAAACATCTTTCCAGAAGGGATGTATTAGTGGGCATTCCCACCAGCAGTGTAGAAGTGTGCCCTTTCCTCCACATCCACGCCAACA
>CAUYPK010059042.1:0-17870 GCA_963574355.1 Loris lydekkerianus | reverse complement strand
TCTGGTTTTGGGATTTTGTTATGTGGGCTACTCTTACTGGGGTCAGGTGATATCTCAAAGTAGTTTTGATTTGCATTTCTCTGATGATTAAGGATGATGAGCTTTTTTTCATGTGTTTGTAGATTTTGTGTCTGTCTTCTTTAGAGAAGTTTCTCTTTAAGTCCCTTGCCCACCCAGAAATTGGGTTTTATTGTGTAGAAGAAAAGGGGAGTGTCCTGAACAGCTTCTCTGTAGTGTAGAAATGTAGAAATGGGGGCAGCGAGGACTGCAGACCTGTCCAAAAGCTACTGCTGTGACTGTTTGACTATGAAGAGTGCTTGGTGCCTGCCCACCAGGCGATTTTGATTTTAATCTAGTCAAATAAAAAGGGTATACAAATAGTTACTAGGCAGAATGTGATAATGGGAAAAGAGGGCTCGAAAATCCCATACTGACCAGTTCAAGGGGAGTCAGGGGAAGCTTTATAAAGGAGGTGGAATTACACACTGAAAGACAGGTATGGTTTAGATTTGTGACAATGAAGAAAGGGAAAAGATGTTCTGAAAGTAGAAGTTGCCTTGGCCTAAACTGTAATGCCTTTGGGGGAAGGACTGAGAGGTCCATTTAGCTGATAGCAGGGATTCTGAACCTTTTGTTGCGCCATGGATCTGTCCGGCAGTCTGGTGAAGCTGGTGGAACACTTAAAATAATATTTTATTAGTAGATGCACATGTCAAAATAATAGGATTGCAAAGGAAAGCAATTGTAAAGTCATCAATAAAACAAAAAAATTGATGACATAGTAATATATGTATTTCATTAGTACTGCAAGAAATAATAAGGTCTAGCAGTAATTTAATAATGACTGCAATTTCTAAGTTGATGAGCTTAGGTCATATTTTGAGATACCTGTAACAACTGTAATGTAGTATAAAAATCACTGGCATTCAACTGGTGAAAAAATTACTGGTACGACTAATACTATGGTTTAGTGTCTATAGTCATACTCAAAGAAAGTACAGAGTTTGAATGATTATTGAAAATAAAGATGAATGTTTTCTCCATCCAAACTCATGTACTCTGTAAAGCCCACCCACAGATGCCTTGGGAGTCATAGACTCTGGTTAAGAACACTTTTAGAGAGCAACTCCAAATTATGAGCTCTTCTAGGGCTATACGATAGAATATGACTTACAAAACCAAGATTTATTCAAAACTGGAAAGGACCATGCTTACTGAATAAACCAAAAACGCCTACAATGTTTTAGTTTTTTAGGCCAACAGGGTGTTTTGCCTCCGTTGCCTAAGAAGACCTCTTGATGAATTCTGCAAGAAGAGGAGTGCATTCCTCCCAAGTCCACAGAAAGGAATCAAGTAGAAGGCGTGGAACGCAGGTCTGGGTAAGCTAGGTGGTCAGGGGGACAGTATGCTCTTTATTTGTCTTCCAAGCCCTGGGGAAGGGTGGAGAGCAGCAGAGACATCGCATTCTTTCCTGGCACTGTGTGGGGTTCTCTGGGCTTTGTGTTTTGGTCTGTACAGCTATTTGTTCATTGGAGAAATTTTGGTAAAACACAAATGGAGCAGTGAGATGGAGAGACAGAAGGACAAAAATTAGCAAAGGAAAAAAACAAGGGGCCATTGGAAAGGCTTTTTTTTGTGTGTGTGTGTGGGGGGTACGTGTTTTTAGAGTGCCCGTCTTCACTACTGAGCTGTCCCCTTGTGCCCGGGGCTTAGTTTAGAGGACTGACTTTTGGTTTTGGAATATGACAAAAGCTGTGGACATGGCTGCTTACATTACAGAGGAATAAGGGCCCCTTTGTTTTTGAACAGTCAAGTGGGAACAGAAGGGCTTTACGTCACAGCCTGACCCACAGAATTGGAAAACTTGGACACTCTGAGCTCCTGAGGAAGAGAGAAAATAAACCTTTGTAGTTCTGCAACTCTTCTATCCTTTTTTTCCCCTGGGCAGTTTGAGTCTGTAGTAATATGCTCAGCATTGTACCTGTGAAATTTGCTCTTTATTCAGTTTATGACTGCTATTCCTTGTGCCTCCTGACCCCTGGGGACACCTGGCATGCCTTTGAGCTCAAGGTCCTCAGGGCATCCAGCTAGGCTGCTTCATGGCTCCTGTCCTCCTCCATCAGATGTCCGTGCTCACAGAAAATGTCAACTGTATCACTCACTGCACAAAGGAGTAGTGATTCTCTCCGTAAAGGCAAAGATGAAACATCTGATGTTGCAGCCAGCCATCTGGCTATCTTTGGGCACTGAACATGCATATTAATTTACTCTTTTGTTTATTACCTTGTTCACCCTCAAACACTTAGTTGGTATTAATCGCAATGTTTGTTAAGCAGGCCCCCCACTGCAACCCATCCTTTCAGTCCCCATCCATTGTCCAATTACCACCATGATATACTTCTGGTTAAGCGTAGCAGCAAACAAAATGGACTGCCTGTGTCTATTTCTCTTGGATGATAATCAGTCAGCTTTGCTGGCTCTTTCAAATGCAAAGATGAAATATAGAAAGACTTAATTTTGTTAAGTTAGGAAATTCAAAGGCGACTCCTTGGGAAAGTAAAGTGCATTGATGGAATAGTACTGTCTGAAACTTACCTAAAGAGTACAAAAGATTTGGGTGGGTCAGATCTTCACTAGACTTGTAGGCAAAATAAAATCCTAAAGTGGATAGTTTGTTCTGTCTTTAATGGGTCCTAATCATTGCTTTGCAAAAGTTGTACACTCAAAGTCTACAAGTCCCATAAATACCTTTTTGTGCTTGCTAAGGATATGAACAAGCCAGACAGACAATCTCATCTTGACAGGGGCACCTGTATTTATACTGAATTCTCTTTTTGCTTCCTCTTATAAACATATGAACTACCAATGACAAATAAAATCATGGCATCTAATTCTACACAGCAGAGAGTCGAGTGGAGAGAAAATAGCTGGTTAACTAGATTTCTATGCACAGTTAATTCATACCTAATTCCTTTTTCAGCTAGGACAGGAAGATTTCTCTGTAAATATGAGGTGACAAGTGTGTTTGTCTCAGAAAGTGGCTTGGAAGAAGGAGCAGAGATAGAATGGAAAACAAAAATATGAGGAAGCAAAAGAGAGATTTAGAATAAAACTCTGATTCTTGACATTCTTCCCTGATTTTTCTTTAACTGACATTTCAGTGAAGTGTGATAAAGAAGTCTCTGTATGGAATATTTGCCGTTTCTAACCCCAAACTGTCAGGGTATGGAGTTGAGCAAGAGTAGAAATAGCTTATGATACTGAATAGAAAAGGAAAAGAGAATGAGAAATGTTAGAGATTTTTACAACCACTTAAGGAATGTGAAGTTTGAGGTTTTCTCAAGAATCATTATTTTTGAAGATACTTGGAATTTTATGCTTATCTTTAGTTTTTCTATATACTGTATTTGGGCACCTAAGTGTTCTATTTAATTTGTTTGTAATGTCACAAAGATAGGTAGCTGGGTAGCCTTTGCCTTTCCAGGGATTTGCAATTAATGCAAATTTCTAGGTGTCAAAAACAAAAAACGCTTTGATATCCTGGATCTTACTCTCTCTGTAATGTCTCTGAGACATGTGTTCTTTGAGTAGCTTAAAGGGAAGCCAGGTTGGCAAAAAGGTAATTTGGTGACGGAACATTGTTTGCACTATTTTTCCAGGACAAATTAAGAAAAAACAGAAAAAGGGAGGTATTCTTTAAAACTGGACTTTTTGGTAGTAGCTTTTAGAATTAAGGCACGGATTAATTAGTCAACATTTTTTGGCTCTTTTACATTTTGATCCTAAATCCTCTAAAATCCTAGTTGCCAATAATTTTTATAAAATTCGTTTGGAAATTAAAACCACTTATTTTTCCTAAGCAAAAAATCTAAATCATGTAGCATGTGATGTTGTAAAAATGACCACATAATAAATGCTGGTTATGCTTGGCTCCTGTGGCTCAAGCGGCTAAGGTGCCAGTCACATACACTTGAGTTGATGGGTTCGAATCCAGCCCAGGCCGCCAAACAACAATGATGGCTGCAACCAAAAAATAGCCGGGCATTGTGGTGGGCGCCTGTAGTCCCAGCTACTTGGGAGGCGGAGGCAGGAGAATCGCTTGAGCCCAGGAGTTGGAGGTTGCTGTGAGCTGTGATGCTATCACCCAGGGTGATAGCTTGAGGCTCTGTCACAAAAAAAAAAAAACAAAAAAAAAAACAATGCTGGTTACATAGCCAAGCTGAACACTAAAGTCTGTGACTCTTACCTGATTCTGGCCATGTTTAAAAGTGTATCGTATATTTTTATGATAACATTTTACAGAGTGTGTTCATTTATCTTTTTATTTAATTCTCATAGCTTTATTTCTGTTTTTAGACCAGCATATTAAGATTCATGAAGTTCAGTGATTTACATATTTTAATTATTTTGTCCATCATTTTATCACAAAATTTTCAAACCATTTCTAATGGTTTTCATTCCTTCCTGAAGATTTAAGTTTCTGGCAGCCTAAAGATACAAGTTTAACACTTCTTACACTGTGATAAATTCTCTTTGTTCCCTTCTTAAAATGTCTTTATTTAGCTTTCATTCTTGAAGGATATTTTCATTGAATCTGGAATGCTGTGTTTATAACTTTTTTCCTGAACTTTAAATATGTTTAAATTAATACTTTCTGATTAAATATTAATTTAAATATGTTTAAATTAATATTTTCTGATTTATTTTTGATGAGAAGTCAATTATCATTTGGATCTTTGTTTCCCTGTAGGTAATGCTTTTTAAAGATTTCTTCTTTATCTTTGGTTTTTAGTAGTTTAACTATGATGTGTTCAGCCATCCATGGTTTCATTTAATAAAATTAATAAAAATAATGAAAGCTATAACCCAGTTATAACCCAACAATAGGGGAAAGGGGGAAAGGGAGGGGAGGGAGGGAGGTGGTGGGCGGAGGGAGGGTGATTGATGAGATTACACCTGTGGTGCATCTTACAAGGGTATATGTGAAACTTAGTAAATGTAGAATGTAAATATCTTAACACAATAACTAAGAAAATGCTGGGAAGGCTATGTTAACAAGTGTGATGAAAATGTGTCAAACGGTCTATAAAACCAGTGTATGGTGTCCCATGATTGCATTAATGTACACAGCTATGATTTAAAAAAAAAAAAAAAAAAGATTATTAAACTTGTGAATTCATGTCTTTCACTGAATTTATAAAATTTGTGGCTTTTAATTTTTTATATCTTTTTTTGTGTTCCATTTTCTTTTTTCTGTCCTTTTGAGCTCCAGTTATCTATATGCCTAGTGGTTTATTATTATCACATAAGTCCCTGTTCATTTTTTAAAATCTGTTTTATCTCTTTTTTTAGATTAGAAAAATCCCATCCATCTGTCTTCAAGTTCACTGACTCTTTGCTCTCTCTGTCACTTGTGTTCTTAAATCTGTCCAGTGAATTTTTTCAGACATTTTATTTTTCCATTCTAAAATTTCCATTTGGTTCTTGTTAATAGTTTCTGGTTATCCATAGACATGGCCTATCTTTGAATCTATTAAAAACACATTTTTCTTTATGTCACTGAGTACAGTTACAATAGGTGCTTTGAAGTCCTCTTCTGAAACTTTCATCATCTGGGCCCTCTGTGGTTGGCCTCTCAAGACACTTTTCTCTGAGAACGGATTACATTTTATGTTTGCTGAGTAGTTTTGGATTAAATCCCACAGATTATGAATGATATGTTGTGGAAACTCTGGATGTTGTATATTTCTTTGAATAGAGTTGATTTCTTTTGTTATAGCAGACAATTAACTTGCCTGGAAAACTGCCACTGCTGTCTCTTAGGTATCAGCCCTACTTGCTAACCTCAGCTGGGTTGTCTTACCCTTGTTGGGGAGGCTTGAGCCTGCCCACACATGTGTGGCTTGGTGGTCAGCCAGGGATTTGGGAAGAATTTGTACACAGAATTTTGAGTTTCCTATTTCTGGCTCTTTACATCCGAGCTTCTGGCCTCATTCTCGAAGTCATGAAAATAGGAGCTCCACCCACTGTTGTCTCTCTTCTCCAGGTTCAATGCCCCTCCAGAATCTGCCTGTTCTTGGTTGTTGTTCTGTGTCTTTAAGTATTTGGGTTTGTTTGTTTGTTTTGTTTTTGCTTTTGGATTTTGTCCAGAATTTATAGTTGTGATTTGTGAGTCAGTCAGAGAGTCAGGAGCTTTTTTGTCCTTTTCAGATTATTTTTGAGCCTTTGATCATAGTCACATGTTGGAAGAAGTAGGACTCTAAAAACTAGCACTCTTTTTCCAATTCTACAGCTGCACTGCTGGCCAGCTATTCTTTGATGTGGTTACTGTATACCAGTCCTCCCTAGGTGAGTGAAATAGTTGGAGGGCTTTTTGGTTAATCATCAAAACATATATTGGCTTGGATCTGACTATGGTGTTCAAGCTAAACATTTCCCTTTTCTGGACTTTTCTTAGACGTCTAAATAGTTATGAAGCTTCTTCTGATATCTTCGTACTGAAACAGCAAAATTAGTTACATAATTATAAGAACCATTATAATTATATCTATATAACAAAGTTAATTCCAAAGTTGGTATAATGGCTCATTTATTTCAAGTTGTATTTGACATGAAAATTGTCAATCTAACAAAAGAACTAGGATGATCTTGTGAACTTGGCTATAATGAGATTTGAGCTATCTTAATGGATTCAAAACATGGGAAGAGTACACATAATTCTAGTTAAGTAACTTGAAAACATAAAACACAGTGAAAACCTATTGAGTATTTCTTTTATGTTTAATGTTCTATTCATTTAACTATCAGAGAATTTTTCATACAGATATTTTATCACTTGACAACATTTTAAATGAAGTTTGAAGCATTTTACATAGTTGATTTTCAGCCTACTGAACTATTTGGTACTTATTTAAAGAGTCCATATCATACCTTATAATATTGAGCAAATATCAGATACACTTAAGCATTGGATAATATCAGTTTAAATTGAAAAAATTCCAATTTTATTGAAATCTGGAAAACATCATTAAATATTTTTTTTTATAAGAAACAAGTTGTATACTATTATTTTTGGAATAAGAGTTATAGAAACCTCTCTTCCCCCCCCTTTCTTTGTATGTCTCACATTATTAACTTGAGAAGTCCTTTGAATGGACATCATTCTCAAACTTCAAGATGCAAAAGAAAAATAATACAACATTTTATGATATGGTTTTGTGATTTAGACTTGATTTTGGTTAATTCGCTCCTTAGTAACTTAACCTTTCTTTAGCAATAACTTTAATGAACTCAATCATTTACTTCTTCTGTAATTCTTTTCCTTTTATGATTTGTTCTATTATTATAGATATCTGCTTATTACAGTGAAAGTTTAATCATATTCCCTCCAAGACCTTTCAGTAGATGGAGATCAATGCAATTGAACTAAAAATTCCATTTTGAATGTGTCTTTCCACATACAGGCTGATCTGTCATGTAGGAAATATGCCTCCTGGAATTTGTGTTTGATTTTTAGTTAGTATATGATATGTGTACAAGTCTCTGCTACATTGGAAAGTAGCTACAGCAATTACTTTTTGCTTCATTCTTATGATGATATTGACTCATTTATTCAAAAGCATGAATAGAACTCCACTTGAAAGTTCAGCTGGTTAAATTGGTTGTTAGGATGTTATCCTGTAAAAGGGAAGTAATTTCTTTCTGTTTTTAGTATTTATGTGCCTTTCACATAGTAGGTGTTTAATCAGGGATTATTTGACTTACGTTTAGTGGTATGAAAAAATCCAATGGAGGATACAAAATTTATTTAAGAATTTATTGAATACATTTCTCCCTAATTCTAAGTTTTATAGTTTTAGGATAATCAAATATTAAAAGTCTTGTTATGACAAGTAATATTCCTTCTTTATTTCAATGGTCTTTTTAATTTAGTGTAAAAATGGAAGACTCTCAAAAATAAATGTTCTCATGCACTTTCTCAGTAAGGAGGGAAGAATCCCTAAAACTTTATATGTACTAATAAAATCCTTTTAAGTTAAATTGCCTTCTGAAATTGAAGCTATTGAAGTTAGGTAAGGATATTGATATATGGGGTTATGTCATAAATGCCTACAAAGTTGAATTTGGGCTTTGGGTTTTTGAGCTCTTAGCTGCATCCTAGACATTGGGGGAAATTAGACTAGAGGGCATTTGAGCTTAAAAAACTTTGAGAGAAGTGGTGGGCAGGAAAGCATCACACCATATAACTGTGTATGAAAGCTTTTTCCCTTTTTTAAACTGGATATTTTTTGATGAAATATTAGCTTCATAATCTTCATATAATTTTCATCATCATGGCTGTCATTTTTATACTTACAAACTGATGACAATATCAGTATTTCCCCCCTATTCAACCAGGTATTTTTTTTCTCTAAGTAATGGTGTAACTGGAGACAGAATCAGGTGGGTTGGATTTGCGTTATGGTGCAGTGGAAGTCTCAAGGCTAATTATATTTTCAGCCTATGAAACACACTAACTGTCCCCCTCCTCCCTTCTTTCTTTTATTCTCATTCACTGCCTTAGAGTTAGTTACATACAAGGAGCTTCCCAATGCATAGCACAGGACCTGAGACAAAGCAATGATTACTGTTTAAGTAAAATGAATCACCAGAGTTGTGAGAGAAATAGCGGTTGATATTTTCATTGTCATTAATGTTTAAGGCAATGATATGTGAGATCTTCCTTAGCAAGGTTGTGTAGATTGCAGGTGGAAAGGCTGACCCAGGGATCCAGGGCCTGGAGACCTGACACTAAGCACCAACAAATTAAGCATTGTGCTTCTCAAGCTGCAGTCACCACACAAAAGTGACCATTTCCCTTACAGAAACCAACAAATATGAGCTAACACACATTACCCTTGAGACCTCCTGGATTACTCAGTCTGATTCTCTGCATAAATTAAAATCTTCAAATGTTTGCATGATTGAGACAAAGAAAACTCTCCTGGTATTATTAATGAAATATGGTAAAGAAAGAAGTCTATGAATATCGGTAAGTTGGTCTGTTTGTTGATGCCTACAAGTGTCAAATGAGATTGTGATTTGGCTAAACTGAATCTAAGACTATTAAGAGTTTTTTAATACAATGTGTGGAATTTCAGCAGGTTTAAATTTTTCAGAATTATTCATGAAAAATCATATTATATTCAGCCTTCTAGGATGGAAAGAGCAAAATTATCAAGCAAGTATATCTCAGAATTAGTGCTATCTTTATAATCTACCAAAATCTTTAAGCAGCAATAGCTAACATGAAGTAGATCTGAAATTACTGATATTAATACTAATAAAATGATGAAGTAGGCATTAATCATCTTTAAATAACAGTAGGACATTTGTAGAGCTGGCAGGTAACAGTTTCCTGAGGCTTTCTTTAGGGTAGGCCAGGAGCATCTTTCAGATTGCCCTGCTTTTTTTTTTTTTTAATTGTTTGGGACTTATTGAGGGTACAAAGAATTAGGTTGCACTGATTACATTTGTTAGGGAAAGTCTCTCTTATAATTGTGTCCTGCTTCCACGAGCTGTGCCATACACTGTGACCCCACATCTCCCTCCCTTGTCCCCTCCCCTGCTACCTCATTTCCCTACCTCCCCACCTTGTATTAGATCATCTACTGTCTTCATATTAGAATTAAGTACATTGGATTCTTCTCCATTTTTGTGATGCTTTACTAAGAATGTATTCCACCTCAATCCAGGTTAATACAAAAAGATGTAAAGGCTCCATCCTTTTTAATGACTGAATAATATTCCATGAAATACATATACAACAGCTTGTTAATCCATTCCTGGATTGGTGGGCATTTAGGTTGTTTCCACATTTTGCAAATTGCCCTGTTTTGAACCAGTAGCTCTTAAGGTGCTGAAAAACCATGCTGAAACAACTGGGAGACATGGAACAATGAATAGGGGCATAAACCCAGGATCTTAAAAATGACTTCCAGGGAAGACTCAGGGAAGTTATCTGTATCATCAACTTTCACTAGTTCATACAGGAGAAACCAAGATACAGGAAAAGGAGAGGAATGACCGGTATTTCCAAAGAACACATCTTTCTGTTCTACCCTAAACCACAATCGTCTCATCTTTTTGTACCTGCTCTTGTTATGAATTCCAAATTATTGTTACCCTGAGTGGAGTTGGCCTTTCTAGACTCCTCCCCACAATTCATTTGCTAGGTCTCATTAGGAATCATAATATCAAGTTGAAATCAAATGTCTACTTTTCCCCCTTTTATGTTCTGTTTTGAGATCTTATCTTACCCTTAGTCCTAGGTGGTCAGGTAGAATACAGGGTTTTGCATTACAGTGCTGGGCATCACACCGGCCACTTGGCAGGCATCATTAAATACTGTGGTGTCATAATAAAACCCACGGGATTGTCCTGTTGTGAGGCTGACTCCTAAGATGGAATCGCATTTTAATGTTTGGGCTTTCAGACTTCTATGACTTTTGTGAGAGATTTTTCAAAACTTCCTCCATATTATCTGTAGTCAAATTGCCAAGAAATCTTGACTTTCATGTTGAGAATTGCCAGTAACTTGGGTAGCCTGAGGAAATTTTTTTCCCACAAAAATATCCCTCAGTTCTTTTCATTTAAATAAATTAATTGAGGAAAATGGTGGTGTCAATGAAGAATGTGCATGGATAGATGGCTGGAAATAAGATACTTTAGCAAATGTGGGCCCCCAGCATACCTCTGCTCAACGCTGCCCACGGTGAGAGATGCTGTTATGGACAAGGCTAAACTGAGTCTCTCTGCTTGACCCAAACACTGGTACTGTGGTCACATTCTGCCAGGGAAACTGTAGAGTTGCTAGGTGGTTCAAGTCTCAGGTGAAGATGAACTCTGAATAATGGCTAAGTAGCAGCAAAGAGAACCTGGTTCTCCTCTGAAGGTCAGGTGTGATTCTGTGATGCGTCTGTCAGATGGTAGTTATCACGGGTTCTTCTGGGGGAAGTGGGAAGTCTTTATCTGCAAAAGCAACAGAGTGGGGGCTGAACCTGGCCTCCAGCACCATGAAGATCCCCCACTGAGGCCAGGAGGCAACACTGAGGAGGGAGGCTTGGGCACGTGTATGCAGACTTGGCTTTTGCTAAAGTCTGTTTGGACTGATTTAGCACTGAGGCAGAAGGAACACTCATCTTTTCCCTCAAGTATCTCATTTTATTTGTGCATCTCTCTCTCTCTCTCTTCCTTCAGAAGACTTCTCCTCCTGGGATTATTTAACCAACAGTGCCCGCACTAAGCCTGATTCTTATTCTAAAGCAAAGCTTTAAATTGAAGAATGGCTCATTTGACTTCTGAATACTCTTTTTTTTTTTTTTTTTTTTGAGACGGTGTCTCACTCTGTCGCCCTGGGTAAAGTGCTGTAGCGTCACCATAGCTCACAGCTCTGTGGATCAAGTGATCCTCTTGCTTCAGCCTCCCAAGTAGCTGGAACTATAGGCACCCATCACAATGCCCGGCTATTTTTTAGCAATGGGGGTCTCACTCTTGCTCAGGCTGGTCTTGAACTCCTGAGCTTAGGTGATTCACCCGCCTTGGCTGCCCAGAGTGTTAGGATTACAGGTGTGAGTCACTGGGCCCGGCCCCTGAAAACCCTCTCATACCCGTATCTGCTAAACTTATTTACTTACCATGGTGCTTTTCAGTAAGAATCCTTCCTAGGCAGATGCGCGACCTGTAGAATCACCCAACGCTGGTTTCTCTTTCTTTCCCTTATTTAAGTGGGACAGCCTTCTGATTCTCAGAGCTGAAATTTATGATATGGCATTAATTTTTCTAAACAAGGTATGGTAGAATTTTCTTTCTTTCTTTTTTATTAAATGCTGATTAACCATTATGCAGCTGGACCAAGAAGCTTCCTGGCAGTACAACATTCCTGAGGAGAAATGTGGTAACTGATTAATAAAACTCCAATGTGGGGAAAATAACAGGAGGGCCGTTGTAATATTAGGGATGTTCTTTTCCGTTTCTTTCTCATATCTTCTAAGGCTCTGTGCTTGTGTGTGGTAGCTCTCTCTATTTTCTCAAACAAAAGCTTAGTGGCAGAACCGTTCTCACTAAATGCTAATGGACCAAATTGCTGATGCTTACAAGGAGAGATTCTGGTGACAGAGGATTAAGTATCTAAGTAGGTGGAAGTGTCAGGAGACAAAAGTGACATCTTCACTTCACCAGGGTTGTTTTTTAAATTGTATTAGTTAAGCTTGTTCCCCCACCCCCTTTTACCCTCATTTTTGTCAAAGAGAAAAAAATTCAGAAAAATTAAAAAGAAAATTCCCCTTGACTCTAGTGTTCTTTTTGTTATTTTGTTTTGTTTCTTTTGTCCTCAACACTCAGTTCTTAAATAAATAAATGTAGTGGCTCTGGGGAAGCCACCAAGAGTGAAGTCCCTTAGACTTTTTGTTTCTGGGCCTGCCTGTAGCCTCCTGTTGAGCAGTCTGTTAGAGGATGTTGGGTTTTATTTTGGAATAAGTGGTGTCTTCTTAAGGAACTCCTTTAATCCAATCTAATCATCCCAGGGGATGTGGCAATCTAGCTGAGGTGGGAAGGAGGGGATATACTTCAGAACAGTGCAAGACACTCCATTTAATAATAAGTGACATCCTCAAAAATTCAGAATAAACAAAATGACTCGGTTGGGGGAGTCTATAGGGGTTTTAGATTTAAAGGGAATCCTTCTGTGATTTTTTTTTAGTAAAATATTGAATCTTTTTTTGAAGCAAATTATCATATCCCAATTTATCCTGTGTAAATCTGGAATGCCACATGGAGACTCGACTTTAACTGGAACATGCATTCACCAAGCTAGTTCAAAGCCAATACCTTCCCTCCCCAGCTAGAAAGGAAACTCCCTGAAAGCAAAGTCCTTGCTGTTTTATGAACTGCTTGAGCTCAAGAGCACACAGCAGGTACTCATGAGGTATTTGTTGAATTAATGGAGTGAATGAAGAGGCAGATGAGAAGCTAATATTCTTAAATGTGATAAAAGAGACAAGATCCAGAATTCCTTATCAGTGTGATGTTTAAAGAGGCTTCTGTGAGGTAAAACCAGAAAGAATTTGATTTGTGGTCTTAACATAGGAGCTGAGTGCTTATTTTACTCTAATGCATTTTCCGTAGACTCATGGAATCCTTTTTTACATTTGAGTAGGCCACAAAGTATTTGCATGGGGAACTGACCTGTGTCGGCCACCTAGGGACATTTGGTCATGCATTCTGGTTGGCTTCTTTTCTCTGTGGTTGTAAATTCATGCACAGGCCATGCGCTGTCAACATGCACATTCATGGCTCTTCATTTTCCATGCCATAACTTGTCCTCGTGGAAGCCTAAATGGGAACTGATATGGGTTTGGGGGTGGGGGCAGTGCCATTAAATGAAAACCCAGTCCTGCCTTATCTCTTAATTACAGTGAGGCTGGGGACATGGACCCCATAACGTGATTCCCTTGTTCAAGTTACACTCAGGGAAAACCAGAGGAACATGTTTGAATGGCACCTTCTGAGCTCCTGTTTCCAAACTCAAGCTGAGCTGACACGTGGTATACATGATTTCAACTCGGGAGCAGGTTTCACTTAATCCAGAGGGCATCTGAGTTACACGAGTACAAAATGAGAAACAGACGTGACTGCAGGTGCTTTTTCCTCTGCTCTTGGATAATGAACTCAAAGGTGCCTTTGATTTCAATGAGGAATTTGGCAGAGAGCTTGTCTATAAAGCAGTTTAACTGCAATGGTTTCTGGTGAAAGGGCTTCTCTCCTCTTCCTCCTCACTCTCACCACACACATTCATGCACACATAAAACTCCCATTATAAAGAGTAGAATGACTGGGTTAAAAATAAAATTTAAATTAAAGGCAAACCTCAGTAACCTGTAAATTTCCCATTCTCCCCATAAATGCCATCAGATTTCTTGCTTTGGATAGACTGAATTTAAATGGGTAATGATTACCCAATAGTCCAGAATGGTTCCAAATCTATTGTGTGAATAATACAACTTTTAAATATTAATATATGAATAAGTAAATATTTAACCAATAAACCAAGGAAGCTTCCAAGAGGTTAGTCAACTCCAAAGGGGAGTTTAAAAAAATGCCTAAATAAGGATTTGTTTAATAGGCCATAATCATTCATGGCTCAAGAAGGAGTGTGCTACTTTTGTGCCTGGGAATGTTTCTAGCAGTGTCTTCATTTCCTGGACCAAAGGTTGTGTGTAATTGATGTGAAGCTCTGCCCTGGGTGTTGCCTCATTGGCCAGGACCTTTGGAGGGACTCTTTGTATTTTCAAGACTTAGCATTTAGAAGGTGTTCAGTAAATGTTAAATGATAATAATTATGAAAAAGACTGAATCTGGGGTCTAGGTGAACTGAATGCCATTCACAGCAAAGTGGTCTATTTTAGCTGTTTATGGGAAGCAAAGGAAATCTGTTTTACTTTTTTAGAGTAGGCTTGTTGACCTTGGGCAAGATGTATGTCTTTGGTTTTCAGTTGCCTCATTTGCAAAAAGAGGGATGATCTAGGTGACCTCCTAGTCCCTCCTAGTTATAATTCAGGAGCTTTTGCTCTGCTCTTGGATAATGAACTGAAAGGTGTTGGAAGTTTGGGTTTTAATATGTGTGCTAAGAATTTTCTATAGAATAGTTCGCCACAGCTTAAATTTTTCCACAGCCTAAAGTTTTACACCTGTGTGGAAATTACTGTAGGCACTTTTCTGATTTAGAGACCCCGAATTAGGACTGTCCAACTGTAGTTGCACAGATTGTGCACTGTGCAACTCCAGGGGGCATCATTCACATAGACTGTGAAGTGAATGGCAGTCCCCCACCCTAGGTTATGCAACGTTGTCACCCTGCCTTTAAAATGGAATGAACAGATTCCTGTTAGTTTCTTTTAAATGCCTGTGTTTGCTGGAATTCTGCCAGCTTCTTTCCTCAGACTGCTTTTCTGAGAATACTCTTTCCCTGATCCTCTTCCAAAGCCTTGATTGGAAGGAAACTAACATCTAGTTTAAAAGGTGATCATTCTTACTCAGATAGGTTCTGCTCTAAAAGAGAAAGAAAAAACCCCAGAATCAGGGCATGCTATCGACTGAATATTTGTGACCCCTTCAAATTACATGTAGAAATGTAATCTGCAATATAAGTGTTTGGAGGTAGTGAATTTGAAAGGTGATTAGGTCTAGAAGGTGGAACCCTCATGGGTAGGATTAGTGTCTGCATAAAACAGGCCTGAGAGAGGTCATGTCATGTTTTCTGCTATGTGAAGAGATAGCGAGACTCTACCCCTATGATGAACTTGGAAGTGGGTTGTCACGAGACAAGGACTCTGCCAGCACCCTGATCTTAGACTTGCCCACTCCCAGAACTGTAAGAAATAAGTTTTGGTTGTTTATAAGCCACCCAGTCTATGGCATTTTTGTTACAGCTACCTGAATGGACTAAGACAGGCACTGACCTACTTTGTTTCCATCGTGCTGACATTGTACATGTAGGGTAGGATGATATCAGATAGCAACAGAGCATATGGGGGATGGCTAGGCACTATGTTTTGTATGTTTCCAGAATAGAGATGCATCAGCAGTAAGTTGCTATTTCTTAAATCTCTGTCCAGGGGGTTGGCTCATGGGACTTTTCTAGCTTGCACTGTGGAGAGAATTTGATCTTAGACTAGGGCTAATCTCATCCCTAAGCAGCCCCAGGCCTAGTGACCTGGGGACAGCCCTAGCAGAATGATAGCTGACTATTTCTCTGTCCCCACACTCTGAAGAGACAAAAACTGCTGGGGTTTCCTGGAGCTAGTCCTCTCCCTTGCAGGGAGAAGAACTGGGCTTTTTAAAAAAGCATCATTGCTAAAAAATAATAAGTAGGGGCTGAAGTGCTTTTCAGCTAGTAGGTAAAAACTAGCTATTTCTTACTGAAGTCGAATTAATATTTAAAGCCTGGATTCTGGGATTTGAGCTGTTCTCCTGAAGTTAGTAGAGTTTTTACCACCTGCTACTGAGGAGCGTCCTTTCTGCCAAGTGCATCTCCTCGAGGGTGTGCTTCACTTTGCTGGCAGCACTTTCAGCTCTAGGCACTGGGCTCTAGGGTATACAGAGTGCAGGGAGCAAAGTTAACCTCTCCGTGCCTGTCCAGACTGTTTAACTCCAGTGATAAGATCATTTGACATTTGGGGGGGGGGGGGGCGGTAATTGGTGGGACCACACCTGCAGTGCATCTTACAAGGGTATGTGTGAAACTTACTAACTGTAGAATATGAATGTCTTAACACAATAACTGAGAAAATGCCATGAAGGCTCTGTTAACCAGTTTGATGAAAATATTTCAAATTGTATATAAAACCAGCACATGGTACCCCATGATTGCATTAATGTACACAGCTATGATTTAATAAAAAAAATTTAAAAAAGATCATTTGACATTTAATGTGAGACTTCTTTTACCATGGGGCCTCATGCCAAGCTTCAAAAAGTGGTCCCAGTGTCTAACAATTCTACGTCATCCTAGCTAAAATGCTGAGACTGAAACCCCCTCAACAAAAGAATTCTGCCTACTTAATCTCTTCCGATGTTTATATGTTACCCCTAATGACTCTCTCAGTATTGTTAATAAAATTGATAATTCAGCAATGATGTCTTTTTTTTTTTTTTTTGACAATATGCTTTGTGCTGACTATTTCAGATACATTATCACTAGGTTCCACCTAGACCTGCAAGGTCATGAATGTTATTATCCTTATTGTACAATAGAAGATATTGAGTCTCAGGGATAGGAAGGTATTTGCTCAAGATTATGCACCTATTTTGTGATGGGAACAAGATTCAAGGCCAAGAGTCAAACATAACTTCTCCCTTCATGCTGTTGTGACCCACCCTTAGGGATCATAAGCCTTCCTGTGATTTCCTCTGTGTGCTCCTCTCTACTCAGCCTAGCCACTCTTCAGTCCTGGGCTGTCTTGGGTATAATTATTGCATTTTCTAATTGTCCTAGGGATCCTTTCATCTTTCTACAAAGATCCTTTCCCTGCCTGGCCCAGATAGAAATCCAGATTTTGCCTGATTCCACTTTCCTCATAGCACTCTCTAACAGAGACTTTTTTTTTTTTTAACAGCTTCCACTTCACCTCCAGCTCTAAACTCAGAGCCAGGAGTCCTAGGTGCTTCTTTAGCAAGTCCCTCTCTTTTTTCCCTTAAGCATCAATATTCTCCAGTTTCCTTGGTTTGCCCTTATGCTTTCTCTTGCAGCACTCTATTCTAATATGATCAGCTGTCCCAGTTTGCCTGGAGCTGAGGGCTCTGGGACCTTGATGCTAATATACAACACTCTTGGGTATGGTTGGCCACTTTATGTGTCTCCTCTCCACACCCACTCATTATGGCTTTATAATCATCTCCAGGCACCGACTCCCATATGTATATCTTAGCAGACCCAGCTCTGAACTCTCCTGACCTCCACTTTCTCTTTGTTTTGTAGATATCTCTACCTTGACATTCCATTCTTTTTATTTTATTTTATTTTATTAATTAAATCATAGCTGTGTACATTGATATGATCATGGGGCATCATACACTAGCTTCATAAACCGTTTGACACATTTTCTTTTTCTTTAATTTTTTTTTTATTGTTAAATCATAGCTGTGTACATTAGTGCAATTGCCTGTACCCATTCTAACATGCACCATAGATGTGGCCCCACCCATTACCTTCCCTCCACCAAAACCTCCCCCCTCCCTTCCCCTTCCTTGGCCCTTTCCCCATAGTCTTGTGGTATAGTTGGGTTATAGCCTTCATGTGAAAGCTATAATTTAGCTTCATAGTAGGGCTGAGT